>PVHY01023802.1:0-20463 GCA_004024945.1 Uropsilus gracilis
AACTAAACAAAAGCAAAACAAAAAGCCCAATCAAAAAATGGGGAGAAGAACTAAAAAGACACTTCTCCAAAGAGGAAATACAAATGGCCAACAGGCACATGAAAAATTGCTCAGCATCGCTAGTAATAAGAGAAATGCAAATCAAAACCACAATGAGATACCACCTTACACCAGCAAGAATGGCCCACATCCAAAGAACGAGCAACACAAATTGCTGGCGAGGATGTGGAGAGAAAGGAACACTACTACACTGCTGGTGGCAATGTAAACTAGTTCAACCACTATGGAAAGGGGTGTGGAGGACCCTAAAGCTAATGAAAATGGAACTACCATTTTACCCAGCAATTGCTCTTCTGGGAATCTACCCAAAAGAGACCTCAATGTGGGTACAAAAGGACACCTGTACACGGATGTTTACTGCAGCACAATTTATAATTGCAAGGTCATGGAAACAACCTAAATGCCCCAAAACAGAGGACTGGATGAAAAAAATGTGGTATATATACACGATGGAATATTACTCATCAATTAAAAATGACAAATTGGACGACTTCATAACAACATGGATGCATTTAGAAGAAATCATATTAGCACAAACAAGCCATAAAGAAAAAGGCAGAAACCAAATGGTTTCACTAATGTATGGGATATAGTAAAAAAAAAAAAAAAAGAAAGAAAGAAAATAAATAAAAGCCTTGAGGAAAGTCAAAACAAGCTAAGCACCAAAATGAAATGCACAACTATGAACAGGAGGGAAAGGAGGGGAAGGGAGGGGGGCAAACCCTTGAGATTAAAAAGTTGTGAAATTTATATATAAATAAAAAAATATATATTAAAAAATTTTTTTAAAAAGTAAAAAAATAAATGTAGTTCATCACTTAAAGAATTTTGCTTTGTCAATTCCCTCTTCAGAGAGAATAGGTATAGTGAAAAAGCAACAGTCTATGTTGATGGTTGGGGGATGGGGTAAGGAGCTAGGGTTTGAGTTCCAATTAGCCACTGTCTCACAAACATAAGGATCATAGCTCATCAACTGGTGCCTCAGAGGCCATTTGTCTGCCTCAGCAGCCTCCATACTCACCACTCCTTGGACAGGTTCCCTTTCACTGTCTCTACTAACAAAGGAACATAGAGAAAAGTTTCACAAATGTTTTCATCCCAGTAAATGAAAACATGTAAAACTAGTTTCCAAAGACTATGTAATTTTCTTGACAATGTCATCGTATGGAATTTGAATCTGCTGTTTGCACCAAAGTTCTTGATCACAAATAAAATCCAAGCAACTTGAGCCATAAAATATTTTATTGGAATGCTATTGGGCAGATCACAAAATCTACCTTAAGATTGGAGAACTACACTTGAAAAATTGGCAATCAAGGTCACACTAGAAAATCTGCTGAAGATACCATCTGATACCACCATCATCAACAAACCAGCACTGGGTCAATGGATTGCCCTGCTCCAGAAATGTGTTCCTATGTTTTTGTACCCTTGGTTACCTCAGAGTCCCAGTGAACTTGATTCTCTCTGTGTTTTGTGGCACTCACTGTCACCTCAGCTCAGCAGCAGCATCTGATTGGCTAATCCTGGGTTGTCCATGTGGTGGTTATAGGAAAACTGATTAAAAAAAAATCTTTTCTCTCTTAAGACTGGGAACATTTTGAGGTGAGGAGGCAGTGATTCCTTGAGCTGTGTGTCCGGCAGACTCTTTTTCATGAACTTACACTCAGAGGGGGTAGTATCTAGCTTAGAGTACATGGCCAGCATCCCAACAAGGAAAACAGTATTGTTTAGGAACAAATGGCAGTTCTCTCTAAGCAAAGCAAAAAGATCTCTCCATCTCCAGGAGGAGAACAAATATCAACTCTCCACTGAGGGTGCTGGGAAATCAACCTAGATCATAGGGACCTATGATGGCAGGGTTCCTGGTGGTCCAGGATTATAAGCTGCCTGCTGTGTGGGGAACAGTAAAATGGATTCAGACATGCCATCTCTGTTTACCAACCTGTGGTGAAAATGGGTATATATTAAACCCTTGATAAGCACTGAAGAGTATGGGTAGATGAGATTGTCATTGTCAGGACAACAAAGAAAAAAGAAAGTAAGGGATTTGAGGCTGGATAACCTGGGTTTGTTGTGGCTCTGGGCACTCTCAGTTTCTTTTTATTAACCAACAAAATGCAAATAATAATTAATCACCCAAATCATGTTACAAATATGTATGTGTTATCAGATCCTCACTTGTACACCTTAAGCTTACACAGTGCTCAATGTAAACTATATATCAATATAGCCAGAAAAAAATAACAGTACCTACATCCTAAGGATGTTGTGAAGGATAAATAAGGCAATCAATGCAAATTCTTGGAATAATGCCTAGTACATATACAATTCCAGTAGTTATTAATATTTATCCCCCCCTAACTGCTGGAATTGTGTGCATTCTAGGCTAAACCAATGAAAGGGAGGTTCTTTATAATTGAATGCAAAGCTGAGAAGAAGATGGTTACTCTCTTAGCATAGTAAGACAAGGGAAGTATTTTAGGGTTTATAGATGTGACCCTGGCTCAATGAGAAAACTTTCCTCCTTTCCCTTCTCATGTTCCCCTTACCTGGCAGAGGAACTACAAGGAGCAGAGAATAACTGACAGTCTTTACTGTAATACATAATCATGTTGAAGGAACCCAATGAGGAAGAATGAAGGGCTGTAGGGGATGGAGGAAAATGGAAATGCCCCAAGGGCAGACTTCATGAGTTTTCTCTGATATCTGGAGGGATGACCATGGTGCCTGCAGAGAGGCCCCAAGCGTGGGAATGGCAGCTTTCCTCTATTAGACACAGCACAGAGGCACAGCTCTGAGAGGAGAACCCAGAAGAACAGCCCCCAGAGGCACTGGTCCCAAAGAAACAGTACTGAGAGGAATAGCATTTTAAAGAATAGCACTTAAAGGAACAGCACCAGAGTAGCGGTACTCAGGGGAACAGCATGCAGAGGCAAGGTGCTACTTTCCAGGATGCTCCCCATGTTCTGTCACCCTGGGCGCAGAATTTGGTGACCTGTTTAAACTGGAACTGAAGCAAATCCTGCTGAAATATTATTGTTGTCATGAGGACACATGGCATGTAGTGGGTAGACTGCTCTTCCTCCTCAGATTCCAACTGCCTACCAGAATTTTTCTCAGGTGGACAGTTAGTTGCGGAGAAGTGAACATAATACCTGTTCAGTGACCAGATGTTCCACCACTTCCTCCCATACTGACTGAGTTAACTGAGGGACAAATACAGTCAAGGTGAGTTGGTAGGGAGTGGGAACCCAGAAGAGGCTGCACAATCATGTAGGGAGGGGAGAGAGAAGAGCAAGCAGGAGTGGAGGGTGTGTAGGTGGGGGAATCTCCCCACCTGGTGGGAGTGTAAGAATCCATCTTTTTGCTGGTTTTCTACCTCCTTGTGTTTCCCCTATTTATAACTGGGCAACCTCCTTAGCTTCAGGGTCTAATTTCTGTAGCAACTGAGCTGCCTAGAACCACGAATGCTATTTATTTTCTCTGAGTCCTGTGTTTAAGGCACGATGAAAAACAACCTAATGGCCCAAGCACAACTGCCCCATCTGGGAGACCATTAAGATAAAGTCCCGCGTAAGTGGCCCTAATAAAAGAAATTTATCACACGACATGGAAAGGAAGGTGTCTTTATTCACTAGGTGAATAACACCAGGCATTGTCAACGTAGCTTTTCAAGGCTCAGAAATTATCATTCATTCTCCAAATTACCAAGTGCACAAAAATTACTAAATGGTGCGTTATCACTCCCTCTCAGTGTGAGAATGTCTTTGTTTAACGTTTGATTACAAATGGCTTTTCTGCCATTATCATCAATAAATCACAGGTAAGTGTATTCGTGGCTGAGACCAAGACAGAAAGAACTTATGAGCTGCTAGGAAAAGGAAAAACAAAAAGCAAGTAAGAGCTGAACCTGGGGGGTGGGGGGGGTGGGGGGGTGTCAGAGAAGGAGGGTGATTCTGGATTTTTAGGACTTACTTTGTTGGGGGCCTTACAGGTCTGTTTCAAAAAAAGAGCCTTGCCTGTGTTCATTCAGGGCATGTGGGCATTGCTCTCAGCCTTATTTCCCAGCCTTCTTTGGATACAGAGTTTCACCTCTATGAGCTGAAGAAGTGTATAGGAGAGCACAGAGGAGGCTTAAGGAATTGACCTGTGTAAGCAAGAGAAGACTTGT
The DNA here is from genome assembly GCA_004024945.1 of Uropsilus gracilis. NCBI lineage: Eukaryota > Metazoa > Chordata > Mammalia > Eulipotyphla > Talpidae > Uropsilus > Uropsilus gracilis. The sequence continues at coordinate 4,235 of PVHY01023802.1, forward strand.
CAATGGGAGACAAGTGGGAGGAGCCAGCAGGAAAGGGTGGGGGGAGGGATGAGACAGAGGGTGTGGTACAGAGACCAGGAGGGGAGGACTCACCTCTGCATTGGGCCACCCCTGATCCATAAGCACCTGCCAGAGGCCACAATGCCAGGTCCCTTGGCCTACTGCCCATGTTGCCCTATTACCCACCCTAGTGAAACCCATCCCTTGAATTTTGCTTGTCCTCTTGGTTCCCAGTTCCCATCACCAGATCCTGGTTTTGGAAATCTACATGTCTTCTTCACTTTTGAAACCTCTTTTATTTCTCTTTTCTTCCTTTTCAGTAGATCCCATCTCTCCTTTCTTCATCTTCTTTAGGTGAGAAATTTTCCTTATCGTCCAGCCACAGAGGTTGAGTTATCACAGAGGGAGTTTCTAGTGGAACTGCGTACAAGGTAGAATGACTCCATAGATGTCAAAGTGCATTCTAATCTGAAGTCTGTGATATTACAGGTGGAGACCCTGCTTTAACGAACCAGCAATGCCAATAGCCATAGTACAGAAGTTGTGGAAAGTATGCTATGGATTTAGGGGTACAGGGAAGGAGAAAGCATGGCTTACTTTTAGCATCCAACCATATTGGGAGGAGACAATCAAGCAAGGGTATGTCAGAGAGAGCATGAGTTGATCCAGAATTTTTAGAAATTTTGAAAAACAGATGAAGACATTGTTACCAGGGTAGGAGACTACCCCCCTTTTAATTTTTGTCAGTGTGGGTTCTCCCGCCTGTGTGCAAGTAGTTACTCAGAGATCAATAATAAGGGTAAAACACAGGTTTATTTACAGTAAAGGGAAAAACAAAGAATCTAATAGATCACACTCACACAAGTACCCCAAACAGAAAGGAACCCCACTTCTGCTTTTCAGGGAGCTGTGTGGCATTTACCTCAGTCCAAAATCGCCAAGTTATGTCCTTGTCCTTTGGTCCTCTTTCGCTCCAAACATGAGGTTCAGCTTATGTCTATCTGGGTTGTATGGTGGCTCAGTACTTTATCAGGATAGTCTCTCCTCCACCTTCATATGGCTCCCAACTCTTCCAGGCCTGATGCTGGGAGAAGCCCCAGAAGACTGCTTCTGGGTCCTTCTCCTCCAGGCACCAAAAGCTCAGAACTCTCCAAACTTGCCTCCTATTTCTCCTTCCCAAAAGTTTTTGTGTCCCAGTCTTTGCTCCTTTGTTATTTGTTATTCCTCTTTCCCCCTCCTCCAAACCAGAAACCCAATTTTCTTCTACACATCCTCTTGGTGCTTTAATTTCTCTTCATACCCGGAATTTGCAACAAAATAAAAAGTACCCCTATCCTGTTTAGGCCTCTGTGTTTTCCAGACATAGCTAATGCAATGCCTAAGTTTTATGAACAAATGCACTGCCCATGTTGGGGTCATGGCTTTAACTTGACTAGATAATAAGGAAAAATATTTCAGGGAACCTCAAAAGAGTCAAATTTTTGAATTTGAGTACATTGGTCAGTATAGGACCCTATGAGAAGAGAGATAGTTAAGTCATGTAATTATAATCACAATTGATAGGAAGGAGAGATTGAGATGGTCTCGCATTCTTTGCTCCATTATTTAATTTATTAATTTATCCAACAAATACTTACTGTAGACCTATCATGTGCTAGTCTCTGTGAAGGGAATCTCACAGAGGAATAGAGATAGTCCTTGTCTTTATGAAGCTGATGTTCCTGGAGACAAACAAGCAAATGTGATAATGACAGTTTGTGATAAGTGCTATGGAGAAATAAGAAAGCTAAGAATAGAAAGTAACTGCTAGAAGCATTCAGTTTCTCATCTCACTGAAGAACTAGAACTCCCCATGAGAAAAATGAATTCCCCTAAAGAACATTTTCAAGGAGAGAGGTGAAAGTTTCTAGTTATAACGCAAAGGAAGTGATGAAGCTTTAGACTCAGTGCCAACAGTGTGACTCAAGTGTCAATAGTTTATTTTGGAGGCAAAATTGAATACTGAATGGAATTGAATGGATCCCTGCTACCTGGCTTGTACCTGCTTGCAGTGCCTCCCACTGGCGTGCCCACTTGACCACTGATGTCAACCCCAGCCTCCCCAGAACTTCTCTGAATTGGATCACAACCCAGGTAGTTCCCCAGCATACAGAGAAACGTGGGATTCTCCTGTTGGTTTGACAAAGGAGGTTCTCCTGTTTATCTGACAAACAAGAGAATGTTTGGTTGTTCAACATTCTAGCTCAGATTATGCTGCCATTCCTCCCAACCAGAATACTAGCTAAGGGCAGACAATTATTTTGCCAAAATAGCAAAACACAGACACCAAGGAAAAGTTTTTTTTTCAAATAAGAAAAAAAAAGTTCTTTTTACAAATAAACTTTGTAAATGTTTGTCAAAGTATCATTGAAAATGTAAGTGCACATTTTACATTTTACTTTCTTAGTGATTTCAGAGATTATTGACATTGAATTATGAACTACCCAGATATTAAAATTTAATAAGGCCTAAACTCTCTGGGAACCATTGAGGATTTAAATTTGATGGGTATTTATGAGACAAAGAAACACGAGTCAGAGAGAATGATGGAGAGGGATACCAAGACCTTACAAAATGAGAAAGAAGGAGGCTGAAAGACAAATGGGTGATGGTAATAGAAAAGTTTAAAAAAAGAAAGATTCAAAAAAGGGGTGAGATTTAGGGAAAAGTGATTGAAAGAGAGACAGAGCCAAGAATGGGGCGGAAGGGAGTGGGCAGCAAGCCTGCTGCCTGTGAAGGGGACAGTGTGGAGATTTAGATCTGTATCTGAGCTTGTGGCTGCAGCGATTACAGTGTATTAGGGTCCTGTCACTGTTGACAAACAGTGCCCCAATTAGGAATTAGTTCCATGAGGCATCAGATAGGGAGACTGCTGTTGACCTGTAAATAGTGGGGACCTCCCTCCCCTCTCTCTTATTCAAATAGGTGCAGCTGTTTCCAGAAAACTAGCCCTCTGTGGCTCCTCCTACAGAGGGCTCTGTGGAGCTTAAAGTGATTACCAATCACCAGGTGCTCAAATTTTTTAAAAACAACAGTTTTCTGGTAAAAGGAAGTACTTTCCATAAGAATGAGTGTTCAACAACGACCATAGAGTTCATTTTCCTTACACTTCATCTGGCATCAATTTCAAAGCCCATCATTCTACCTTTGTTTTATTGACATTCAAGTACTGTCCAGGTGATATGGTAGTCAGTAAACAATTTAAAATTAATTGCCAAGCAACAAAAAATAGTTGCTAGATGCTGTGAAAATATACTGGTTGGTGGGGGCATGGGAGTTAGGAGAGGAGGATGAGGAGTAGGAGAGCGAAGGTGATAGGGTGTTGGCACTAGAGCTTTGGTCAAGAGTGAGGAGGCATGTTCACATAAGTGGGATGAAATTGTGCTCCCCAAATTATATAGTTATGTTAACAAATGGCAACTCAATAAAAATTTGGAGAAAATAATTTTCAGGGGCTGAATCAAGAGAGCAACTAAACATACATTATAGACTTATCTCTCTCTCCCCAAATCTATGGAAAGTATAGAAAAGAGGTACAGTTCCTGGGGAGAAAACTCATATTCAAAGGGGAAAGTAGAGGTATTGTTTATACATTCAAAACTAAGGGGAATCTCAGAACCATAAAAGGCAAATGAAATCAGAAGTAGTAAGTGCCTGCAGTTGAGTTTCGCTGAAAAGGAGGGTGTGGCTGCGGGAGCACAAAGTTTCTAGGGGCCTGATCCTCAAGACTGGAGGGGCTGCAGGGTCCAGAGTGAGAGCTCAGGTGGCAAGAGAAAAGTCTAACTCCCAACCCTCTTCTCTCTTAAATCAACCTCCTTCCCCTATAGGAAAGGGAAGCTTTTGCTCAGAGAAAGTTCAGAATCTCAGAAGACTGGGGCTCTCACAGAAGTTCTATATTTAGGAATTCTGCCAGTGGTGCCCACAGCTAAGCACAGGTCCCAGGTCTCTCCGACAAGCTTTGAAATCAGGTTTCACCTATTCACATAAGATTAACACAACTCTATGACATGACCACACAATCAAGATTCATTTAATATCTGAGAAAAGCCAAAACTATAAAAATGAAGCATCAGATTCAACAACAAGTGAATAGGCCAGTACCAGGAAGTTGGGCTAATTAAAAGGAAAAAGTAAGATACTAGAATGAGCATAATTAAAATCATTAGTGAGTGAAATAGATACTTAAAAATTAAAAGTGTGATGTTTGAAATAAAAATTCGTAGGCATTTTGAATACAAATGGAAACAACTGAAGAACAGGCTAGAAGACTAAGTTGAGAAATTCTAAAAAGCAAAAATGAAAGAAGTTAAGACATAGCACATGTTCTAACACCTGTCTAATCAGAATCAGGGGACAAGTCATTAGAGGGACTAGTTACTTCACAATAAAGCAACATTAAACAGAAATATGAGAATCAGTTAATAAATTCATAATCACAGCAAAAAACCTTATTACACTCACAATCATTAGGTATGGCAGGAAAAAATGCAGAAAATGAAATAAAGGGTGTAGAGATAGAGAATGGCATAATTAACAAACTTGATGTACTCTAGCAGAAAAAATATTATTTCAATAAATTACAAAAATTTCAATTACAAAAATATCAATAGGTTACAAATTCAGTAAATTTCAGAAAGCAAACATGTCACATTTATTGTTCATAAAGTAATAGAAATATAAATTAACAACCAAAAAAAAGCTTTGTCTCTGAAAATTAGAAATGATGTTTCTGAGTAATTTTGTGATGGGAAAAGAACTTTAAAATGTTAAAACTTTTAAAAAAATTATCAATTTTGTAATGCACAAAATTAAGAACATGCTAATTAAATAATTTCTATGACTTAAGGCCAAGACAGAGGAAAATGCATGGTATTGCTCATATTTACTAGAACAAGAAAAGTGAAAATACATTAAGAAAATTTACAGTTAAGAAGCTATAAATATACTGATAAAATAAAATGATCCCAAATAACTTAGGAGTAAAGAATCAGTAAATATAAGAGTAGATATTGTTGAATTACAAAACAGAATAGATTAGATGAATATATCTAGAAACTGGTTCTTTGAAAAGATTGCTAAATATACCAACATTGAACAAGTAAGTATAGCAGAGGAAAATAATTTTGCCTCTATCCAACTAAGGAAAAAAAGAGAGAAGACACAAAGAAAGAACAAAATTTAAAGGAAATCTGACTCCAGGCATACAGGAAATTAAATTATAAAACACAACTTTATACTAATAAAGATACTGACAACATAATAATGCTTAAGGAGCTATAAATCATAAATTTGTTTAGTAAATTTATGAAGCTTAATCATAGAAGACATTGAAAGATCATTAAAACAACTCTATTTAAAAGATCAGGTTCAGAAAGTATTGAGTCTTATAAGTTTTCAAAGAATAGATAATTTTCATGTCATAAAAAGTGTTTAAAAACATATTGAAGAAAAAAGGGGGATGAGACAAACTACCCAATCATTCTAAGAAGCTAGCGCACTCACTAACAAAACCTACAAGAACAGTACATAGAAACAGTACATTAACAAATCTCATCTATATACCTAGCTGGAAATTCTACTACAAATACTTTTCCAGTAAACATTTTGGTATATTACACGTACTATCATGTGCTGATGTTCAGCAAAAAAATTACACAAAAATGTGTATGATATTATTCTGGGTTTATGTATTCTTGTAAATTTATAAATTACTTTAGGTTCCCAGAAGGCAACTCAAGAAAATGGAAGGGTGGAGTACATGGAAACATTGACCTGTTGCTTTTTGACCTTATGTTCTATCTAACTTTTTCTTTTCAACCATGAGTATGTTTACTTGTAAATTTTCAAAAGAAAAAAATGGGGAGGAAATACAATGATTATATTTGATCACAGATCTAGTCTGACTTGCAGATACCTATCTGATGGGGACCTTCTTTGATGATTTGTTCATTTTTAGAGTCAACTGGTCCCTAGCTTGGAGAAAGAAATTTGTTTTCTGTGATCCACAGAACAGAGCTAAGAACGACTGAAGGAGACTCAAAGGAAACAGGTATGTGTCCCTGTGATGAAAACTCTTCCAATTTGAGACAACCAAAAATAAAATGAAACTCCTGGTTGGAAGTGAAGCAGTTGTTTCCAATCAGGGCAGGAACTAGGTGAAGGCAGAAGTTTAGTGAACAGTAGGCAGTTCCACCTCAGGTTCCTTCTTCTTTTCTTAAACCAGATTATTCAGGTCTAAAAAGTGGGTTAATCCTTGTTTTGCCAGTTCAGTACACTTAAAGCCCTTCTCTATAAATACGTATATCACTACTCTTTGTGAAATTTAAAGTGCTACAAAACCAACATATATTATTCCAGCATATTAATCAATGAGAGCTTTTACCCTCATTTGTCTAATACATTATATAAATTAGTAAATTTTGAAAACTGACAGATTTTTTTTGAAATGTTCACATATTTATCATGACTTTAAAATCCTTAAAATAATCTTGTTGGTCAAACAGGACAAATACTATGATCTCCATTTGTAAATAGAACCTGCTAAGCTGCTCTCTCAAATTCACACAGCCCAGTTCTCACTAATGTTGAGAAGGTGATCACATTCCTTGTTAAACTCAAGTTCCAAGAATTGCTTCATTAGGACACAATATAAACCCTCTCTCAACAGACACAAACTTGTCTGCCAAGGATGTAAATAAACTGGTGTGCTACTTAGAGCCACAAATAATGTGTTTTTGTTTTTCCTCTCTTATCCCTCAATAAGAAGGGTGAATTTTCTAGGCACTTTTCAAACAATCATTCATTTTATATTGGGTACACCTAGCCTGGCCAGGCTGAGTTTCTGACAGGCAGGTGGAAAGCCAGGTTGTTTCGATCTCTCTGACCTGGACATTTCAGACAATTCCCAGACTAGGCTTTGTCACCAGCGGATGAATCATTCATTGGAAGTTGCTAATAGCCTGGGAAACAGCGATCGGATCCGGTAAACGGTTGAGTGGTGTTATTTGTGAGTTATTTATACTAGACTGTGGAATAACTCAAGGGCCAACTGGTCTTAAGTGAATTACTGACACAGCTCTAGGCCTGAGGGAGCTGCAATTAATGCATTAATCACACGGAGCCCCCTGAGCCCTGCGTGTTAACACAGGGGATTTAGTAGCACTCCACTAAGTTGTTGATGAGGCCTGTGGCGGGATGAAACCTTTTAGAATACAAATGTGACATCCCATGCCCCTTTATTTGTTAGTCAATAATCTGAATAACCCCAGTTGCACAGCTTCTGTGTTGGATTTGCTGTTCCTTTCTCTCCTCTGCTAATCGCCAGCAAGGCGCGATAGGGTAGAGACTTTAACTTTGATTTGAGTCCTCCTCCCCCTCCCCCTAAATAAAAGCACAGGTTTTTATCCACATGCGTATATTGCACAGACATCAAAGAAAAAAAAAAGCCTCATGCATTTCCATTAAAGCTGTGCGGACCAGGGGGAGGCACCAAGCTGGGCACGGGCTTTTGAGGCGGTGGAAATTGATAAGGTTCATCTGCATACAAAAGGCTGAATGGAGAGGCAGCAGGGTGAGCGAGGTCGGACACCCAGATGGATTTTTTAATTCTGGGGAAAATAACACCACGCTCACAAGTGATAACTGAGCCTTTCTTCCCAACTCAGACCAAAATATAATTTCCATTTGTGCATTGGAGGAGAAGAAAATTATACAGAATTTCATTCTGCAGCATAATAAGGCTTCACACTGAATAATGCTACCATAAGGCAGTGTAATTACTGAAGGGCAGAAAATACACTTTCAGTTTATATCTAATCACAATACTACATTGTCTGCTTTGGAAAAAAATCTGGGATGGGAGTGCAGTGTATTGCTAGACTGTAAGTGGGACCTGGGGAGTTTGTCGTCTGTCTTACCAGAAAAGGTAATGGCTTGGTAACTTGGTGCTCTCCAATAAAACTTAATGCATCTGAAAGGTATGGATTGCTCATCTCTGAAGATCTCTAGATGCTTCTACTCTTCTAAAATGACTTGTCCTTTTCAATTCTGACCTGTAAAACCATGGCTACTGCACACAATGGACAAGTAAAGAGCTGAGACTCTTCCGACAACCAAAAGAATCAGCCAAATTAACAATATTGTTTGGCTAGACTATTGAAATGACTTAGGAGGATTTTTTGGTATGTGTCTTGGTGGACTATACTTTTTTCTTTCCCCATTTTATTGTCTCTTTCATAAATTTCTTTCATACATTTCATAAAATTTCATTTTATTATTTCTTTCTTGCTTGCTTGCTTTCTAAAATGATATGTGTTTGTTATGAAATATTTGGAAATAGAAACATCCAGGGTGGAAAATGGGAAGCAATTATTCTACCACCTAGAAAAACCTGATAATTTCTTGGTGATTTTTTTCTTTGTGATGTGTGTGCTTTATTTTGTTTCATTTCTTCCTTAATAATTGTATGTATTTTCCATAATACCAAAACTTGTTTGCACAATGAATATTAAAAACAATTCTTGCTTGAAAGTAATATATTTTATATATTTAAGAATTTTACTTTGCATTTAGTATAAGAGGTTTCTAGTCTTGATAGTCTCTAGTTCAAAGATTCTCACAAAAATGTATGTATCATAATCATAAAAAGACTGTTAGGTTCAAACTGCCTCCTTCACCTCCCCAGAGTTTCTGAATCTGCATTCATAGCAAATTCCTTGGTGATGCTGATTTGGATACCACACTCTGAGAACCACTGTCTTTGAGTCCTGGGCAATGTGGTTGAAGAAAAGGCAAGAAAGACAAGACCTGAAGAGAAAGGCACAAGTTTGGGGGAGGCCTTGAAAATAGTATACAACTGTGTAGCAAATTTATCAAAATAGTCTCTTGTGCAATATAGTAGGCAAAATAATAATCCCCCAATAATTTTCACATATTACTCCCAAGAAACATTGACAAGGGAAAATTAAGGTTGCAAATGGAATTAAAGCTGTTAATGAACTAACCTTAAGATTTTTTTTCAGAATGCAGATTAATTTATTACTAAACACAGTGGTTTCTTAATTATTTCAAAAGGAAACATGCAAGTAAAACTCCAAATTGCTTTAACATTGTCCAAAACCTTTCTCAACATTGTCCCAAGTCCTTTCCCCAGATTGTCTAAAAATCCTCAGTATCTCAGTCCTGATCATCTCACCAACATCAGTTAGTCAGAGTTCATCTCCACATGCTCAAAGACATCTTCCTTTGGCATATTCCAATTTTTCCATGCCATCTTCTCCTTGTCCTCCTCCAGGTAGTAGAAAGAAGCTCTATATTACTGGAACCAGCAAAGTTCACTTTCTTTTCAGACCTGACATTTGCACAGTCTAGACACAAGTCAAACTTAGCAAAATAAACTCCAACACAGATTTCAAATCTCCAAACTTTTTAACTTCCTTTAACAGACTCACTCCTAGTCTGGGTCAGTCAAAGGCTGCAGGCCCCAGGCCTTGGCAACATGGTCAAGCTTATGGTTCACATCTTCATCCCACAAATGGCAGAATCGGAATCCCTAACCTCAAGGTGAAGAGGGCATCCTTGATTATTTAGATGGACCCTATATAGTCACAAGGATCTTACAAGTGAAGAGGGAGAAAGGAAAGTCCAAGTCAGAATCAGAGAGATTTGAAGGTGGTACAATGCTGACTTTAAATGTGGAGGAAGGAGACACAAACCACGAAATGCATATGGCCACTGGAAATGCATATGGAGACTGGAAAGGCAAGGAAAACAATTCTTTCCTGGAATATCCAAAATAAATACAGCCTTATTGACACTGTGATTTTAGCCTAGTAAAACTGATTAAAGACTTCTAAGACTTCTGACTTCTAGGACTTTAAGACAATAATTCTGTGCTGTTTTCAGTTGTTAAGTTTGTGTTAACCTGTTGCAGTAACAACAGAAAACTAACATAAGTAGTTAGCCAATCATATACATAAAACACACAGTATACAATAACACATGGAATCTATCTTTACTCCCTGAGTGACTTTCTTCTTTAGTTTGCATTGTTTTGAATTCACATAACACCTGAACTAAATAGACCCAGGGATCCCCATTGCCTCACACCAGTTACAAAGGAGATTCAAAAGGAATAGGTTAAGTTAGAAACTTGCAGAGACCTAATGCTCTTGGTCTAGTCCCTTGGCAAGTCTAGTTGATCAGCTCAAAGACTGGAGGCTCGCGGATCAACACTAGAAATAAGTATATTACTCATAACCATTTTCTTAATTAAAGGATTCAAAGGCTAGTAGCCAAAGATTTCTGACAAATACCTGGTGATTGTAGAGCAAATGATACATTAAGAAGCCTAAACAGAGAACAGTGAGTTTGCCAAGGATTCTGAAGAGGAAAAGGGCATCACTTATTAGTTTTTATCTTTTTACATTATTTTATTGAGGTAACATTTGTTTACAACACATTATATAATTTAAGGAAATAGGATGACATTTTCTCAGATATATGTCACTCACATCACACTCATCACCAAAATACCTACAACCTTTAATCATAGGTCACTGGACCCCACCCTCTTCATTCCTATCCCTACTTTGCTTCCCCAAATCTGCTGCAAGCTCAATTCTGCTATCATATTGCTAGGTTTGTTTTGGTTTAGTCTTGTCAGTTCCTTCATTTTGTTTCTCTATGTTCCACATATGTATGAAATTATCCAGAACTTTTCCTTTTCTTCTGATTTATTTTGCTTGCAAATTTTCAATTCCACCATGTTTTGAAAGTGGCAAGTATTCCACTGTGTATATTTTAATTCTTAATCCTCTCCTCTGTTATTGGGCATGTAGGTTGTTTCCAAAACTTGGCTTCTGTGAATAGTACTGCAATGAACATAGGAGAGCATATCTCTCTTCAAATTAGTGCTTTTATATTCTCTAGGTAGACACATGTCATTGGAGTTGTTGGGTCTTATGGCAGGTTTATTTTTAATATGAAGAAACTCCCTACTGTGTTCCATAGAAACTGGACCAGTCTAAAACCTATTCATTGTATTTGTCAACCTACATTTAACTGCTATCCTAGATAACAATGAGGTCAGATTGAGGGTTGTAAGATAAAGCTACAGAAACATTTCTGAGATGTAAATCATCCCTGATATCCTAAGATACTTGTTTTATCAAAGATAAATAAGCAGAGGTAGAGGTTTATTAATAAAGAAGGGAAGTCAAGTTCTTCTGGGACTTTCCTATGAACCATTACTTAACACCATTAAATTATGTTGTGGTGGTAAGGAGGGATTTTGTCAAATGATTTTCTCAACATTAATGTTTTTAAGCACATTTTTATACAATTCACAGGATGCATATAAAAAGAGAACTCAGGTCATAAAAATTAACAAATGATGAGGAAAATGAAGTTAAACAAGTTTCTTTTCAGAGAACTTCTAAAATCAGTTAACATGCAGAGAACAATTGTGCATCTCCCAGAGGAAACACTGTAATATGCAGCATTACTCTAATAAAGGGACGAGATGATGGCTCCCCTAGGTCTCCTCTCAAGGGTTTGAATTCCTGAAGCTAAAGATATATGTCTATCTGAAATGCACCCTTCTATTAACAGCATCCTCCAGCTGCCAGGACTCTAGACAATACCACTCACATGGCCCAGAACTTGAATATCTATTTCTTTCCCTTTTTGTATGAAAATATTTATAATTATTAATTTGAATAGAAAAGTTTTAAATAGTCATCTATACTGTCCCAACTCAGAAATGACAAAATTATGAAAAATATCAATAAATTCTAACATCCTTTAAAAATCATTAACAAGACTGCACATTAACATGAATGTGGTCAAGACTACATATAGATAACATTCACAAACAAACTAGATGTGAAATGTGATTATAATTATGCAAAACAATTGACAAAAAATATGAAAGAAAATTTGATGAAGAATAATGCTGCCGGTTCTCTGACTCACAGTATTTGGATGCATCCTTTTTCTTTTTTTTATAATTTATTTATATATGTAATTATTTCACATCTTTTTAATCCTCAGGGCTTTCCCCTCCATGATCATTGCCTCCCTCATCTGCCCCCTGAGTTGTGTACTTTAGTTTGGTTTTTGACTTGTTTTGACTTTTCCTTCTGGCCTTTGTTTGTTTTTCCTATGTCCCACATATTGGTGAAATCATTTGGATTATCTCTCTTTCTGACTTGTTTCTGCTAATATGATTTCTTCTAGGTACATCCATGCTATCATAAATTCATCAAATTTATCATTTTTATTTGATGAGTAATATTACATTGTGTATATATACCTGAATATCTATTTCTATAGATCTTTTCTCCAGGGGGGGAATTTCTCTACCAGTGAGGCCAAGGGGTGAGCAAAGGGCTGCTGTTTGGAAGAGAAAGGGATGTGGATGAGGTATGGATGCACAGGTTGGGATATCTGGAGGCTCGATGGTCATGTAGGATCAAAGGGGAGATACTAAGGTTACATATCAGGGACCAGAGACATGACTCTCTCTACCTGGCTATGTTCTGCTATTATAAATCATTTTAAGGGCAAGCTTACAGAAGAAAAATGATATAACATACTTGATAGTTTATTAACCTGATTATAATCTATATATTTAGGTAGATACCATAGATGGTATATAACAACAGTTAGATAACTAGTATTTATACCATTTAGGATGAGCAGCTGTGCCAGTTTTGCTCAGGACTTCCCATTCTAGCACTGAATGCTCAAATTTCCCAGGAAGTTGAGATAATTGATAACCTACTCCATTTTCTAGAAATAATTAGAAATGGGTTTGGATGTATAGAGCATTTTCCAAACTTATTTGTTCTTGAAATTCTTCCTTTTTAACTCCCATTCCAAACTCAGGAGCATCTTAAATTACTAGTGTAAAGACAAGTGAAATCTGTCATAAGGGAAGTACATATTAAAGAAAATTAATCTTTCAATCCATAGCATCCATTGGTTGAACTTTGACAAATTTTTTTTGTCAGTGTTCAAGTCTATTATAATTGCTTTATGAGTTAATAGGTTCATCTGTATTACTATTATTATAATGAATAATATTGATAATAATATAAGAGTTATCATTTTTTTACTGAATGCCAGCAAGTGCTAAATCCTGTGCTAAGAATTTTATAAGCACAGCTTCTAATCCTTATAGGGCAGGTATTATGATTCACATTTTGTAGATGAAAATATTATATGACCAAGTGGAAAAGATGGACTTGAACCCAGAATTGTCATTCTCTTAAGTGTATATCCTTTTGTTGTATCTGGGGAATGAAAAACAGAGGAAAAATAAGATTCTTAAATCAAGTACTGATATCTAATGATTCTACATTGACTCTCACAGTAGCAGTGTGTACTTTGAAATATGTCAGATCTGACTAATCCGGGAGCTAAATCAGGATGAGAAGAAGCAATTATTTGTTATAAACTTTCAACAACTCAAAATTGCTCTTGCAATTATATCTGAGATCTGTGAGCGTTTGTGCCCTATTTTCTTTTAAACTTTCATAGTTAGAATCAGAATAAGATGTTCCGGAAGTTTTGAACAAGAAAAATTTGTCCTCCCAAACACAGGTCTCTTGTAAACAAATAATGTCAAAACACAACAGAGTTGTTATTCAAGCTTTCCTTTATATCTAGCAGGGAAATTATTCAGAAACGGTTTACCATTATTTAAATTTTTGTTGTTACTATAAAAAGAATTTCTATTCTCTTTTTCAAAAGTCTTTAGTCAGGCACGTATAATTCCTGACATCTGTAAGTTAGGAAGACTTGTTCTTTCCTCTGATATAGCTTCTCCATTTACCCTCCTTGTCAGGAAACACAGGAAATCATTCTTTAAGTCCAGCTTCTCCAGGCACTGCACATTTGATTATTGAAACAAGTGACTATGGTTTGCAGTCTGTGAATTTGATAATGACTTAGTTTTCCTTTTCATTATCATGGAAAATCAGATAAAAAGAGGGGGGTTGTTTATGTTTTGTTTCATTTTCGACTATTCTTTTCATTTTGAACTGAGCAATATATAAGTAAAGTACATAGTTCTATAGACTTTATCTTTTCAATCTTTTCAAAACCAAGTACAATTATATTTATGGAGAAGTCACCTTATGCTTATGTTTAAAATAGAAATTTTATTATTTGGAAATATATCCAATTGCAAGTATAAAAAAGCTTCTTGTAGTGGCTAAAAGAAAACTAACTTTAATCTTCCTATTTAATAAAACCTGGAGATAGGTAGCCACTGGCAATTGTTGTGCCGCTAAGTAATCTCATTGGGAACATATCCAAACCTTCCTACTTATAGTGAGTTTGATATCAGGTCAAAAAGGGGCAGAAGCCTCTAACCTACAAGCCACAGGTCTGCATCACCCACATGTAGCATTTGCCATACAAAAGCAGTTTAAACAACAGAACTGTATTAACAAAGGAAATTAACCAGGAAAACAAAAAGTCCTTAATGCCACAAGTGGCCAGTTATCTTATCCCAGTCACCATTTTCAGTCCCAAAGATCCCAAAGACATATGTCCTAGATGGTGCCCCTTTGCCCTCCAAAACTGAGGCAGGCACTCTGCAAATTCCAGTCTTTCTCTGGAGTCTTCTCTTTTCTTCTCTCTCCAGCATCCTGAGCTTCTCTGCTTCTCCAAGGCTCTTCAAACTTTTCCAGCAGATGCTGATGCAAACTCAGCTTTCTAAATATGTGGCCTTGCTGTGGCTCCAGGCATTTTCTTTACTAGGCCCACTTTCGGCAGCATCTGGCCACATCCACCAGGCGTGTCCTCAGCAGCCCCCGGTCACCCGAGCCTGCCATTCTGGCATCCAACTCCATACCGGCTATGTCTCTGCTGGCAACTCTCCCACCATGTGGCTCCTTGTCACCACCAGCTCAGTCTTCCAGGGGAGTTCCACTGGCCAGGCTCTCAGTCAGCCATTCTCGCTCATCTCTCTCTCTTTTCTTCCCCCCCCCTTTCCCACTTCTCATTTTCTCTCGTGGGGGTGTTTCAGAATCTGCCCACCAGAGTATTTTGACACTGTTGCAATTTTTAGCTGCGTTACTACCCTGTATCAAGCTGACTTGCATTTTTATGTTTGTTACCTCAAGGCACCAAAGAGTTTGTTTACGATCCAGAAAGCTAGTGTGTCTTCAAGTCTTCAAATGTAGACTTGATTTTGTTCAACCTTGTTTCTTCATTTTGAAAACTGAAACAAAAGTTTTTCAAAAACACCTGCAAGAGAGCTTTATTACTCTTGGCCTCTAACGTGTGCTCAAGGAATAAATAGAAAATAAGTACTGAGAAAAGTTCCATTCATTTGAAATAAATTTATAAAGATATTTCGTATTTCTCTAACCAGTTCTTCTTTGTATATTATTTATCCTTCTCTACCAAAACTTATCACACCTTAAGTAAATAGGATTTATACCAAAAGTGAAAGATGACTTAACAGTTGCAATATTTTCATTAAATTCATAAAGGTAACAGTTAAAAAAATAATTTCACTTAATGTAAAAGACAAGCTAAATGTCAACATCTACTCCTAAAAGACGAGAGTGACTATTTCTGGCACTTAATATCTTGCGTGCAATATGACAGAGAAAAATAATAGGACTACTCATTACTATAGTTACTATTATTGAAAAGTTTTTAATGTCCCAGCTAGAGTAATAAGGAAAGAAAAAGCATCAAGAGCACTACAAAAGATAAATTTATCATGTTTACAAATTATGTAACTATCTAATAGGAAAGTACTGATAGGGTGTGTCCCCCTCCCATTGTCTCCTGTTTAAGATTGTAGATTTCAAGGACAGGTAATGTTAAAATGGGGGAATGACCTTAGCTGGAATTTCCCTTCAGGGGGATGCAGGGGGAAGAAAGAAGTGAAATAGTCTAGGTGAAACAGATTTCCTGGAAGGCGGGAAATCAGGGTATATAAAGGGTGTGCAAACAAAGAGAAAGATTGGATGGAAGGGGATGCAGATTCGAATATGGAGACTGGATAGAGAGAGAGGTTCAGTGGAGGAGAGATGGGAATCGGCCATCTTGTAAAGATGTGAGCCATGTGAGCTTGGCCATGTGGCCACCGAGGGCCTGCAACAACCCTCGGCTGGCCCAGGCTGGCAGCATGTGTGCTGAAAGCAGTTAAGGAGTTTGCAGATTTG
>PVHY01023803.1:0-20460 GCA_004024945.1 Uropsilus gracilis
AAAACAATTTTTGGAATTTTTTTGTGGGAAGAAAGCAAGTTACATAGATAGGTATACATATTACAATACCATAATTATGAAATTATAACCATGTAAAATAATATATTATTTACTGATGTGTGATTGAAGAGTTTCAAATACCACTGGAATGGCAAACATCAAATTCAGTGTACTAATTATTACTTCCGGGAATGTATAATGGGGAATAGGATAGAGGAGAATGTTAACATTCACAGAGATCACAGAGAACGTTAACTATCTCTGTGATGGTTGTTACCTTTTTTAAAATTTAATTTAAATATTTTTTAATTTGCATATATATGTGTATTTATATTTATATTACATTATTGCATTATTGTGTACCCTGGGACTTTCCCACTCTGCTAACACCTGTTAACCATCCTGATCTTTTGTGCTCTTCCCTCCCCCACCTTCTTCCCCCTTCTCTCTCACTCCATTGTTCAGTCCCATTGATTGTTTTTATTTTTTCTTATTCTTTGTTTATTTTTACCTATATCCATCATATAAGTGAGACCATCCTGTATTTATCTTTTTCTTTTTGGCTTATTTCTGCTAATATGAGTCTTTCTAGTTCCATCCATGTTGCTGCAAATGACATGTGTTTGTCTTCCTTGATTGATGTGTAGTATTCCATCGTGTATATGTACCACATTTTTTTAGCCAATCGTCAGTTTTGGGGCATTTGGTTTGTTTCCAAGTCTTGGCAATTGTAAACAGAGCTGCAATAAACATGTGCATACAGGTGTCCTTTTGAATTAGTGTTTTCATGTCCTCTGGTAGATACCTAGTAGTGGGATTGCTGGGTCAAATGGTAAGTCCACTTTCAATTGTTTGAGGGTCCTCCACACAGTCTTCCATAGTGGCTGGACCAGTTTGCACTCCCACCAGCAGTATAAGAGAGTTCCTTTTTCCCCACATCTGCGTTGTCTGTTTTATTTATATGGGCCATTCTTACTGGTGTAAGGTGGTATCTCAATGTGGTTTTAATTTGCATTTCCCTGATTATTAGTGATGTGGAGCATTTTTTCATATGCCTATTAGCCATTTGTATCTCCTCTTTGGTGAAATGTCTTTTTAGTTCTCTCCATTTTTTGACTGGGTTTTTTAAATTTTGTTTTTGTTGAACTGTAGGAGCTCTTTGTGGACCTTTGTTATCAGACCCTTGTCACTTGTCTAGAGGGCAAAAGTTTTCTCCCAGTCGGTTGGGTTTCTTTTTGCTTTGTTTATTGTCTCTTTTGCTGTACAGAAACTTTTTAGTTTGATATAGTTCCAACTGTTTATGTTTTCCTTCATTTTTTTGCCGGCCATATTTGTTTCCTGAAATGGATTTATTTATTTATTTATTTTTAGAGACTGGGTCTCACCATGTTGCCCAGGATAGTCCCGAACCATGGACTCAAGTGATCCCCTAGCCTCAGCCTCCCTGGTAGCTGGGATTGCAGGCATGTGCTACCACACCCACCTAGCTTCTATTTAGATAATAGAGTGAGCAAAGTAATTAAAAAATCAACTTCATTAGGTTAATTTACATGTTATAATATATAAAGTTTAAGTTTATGATTCAAAAAGTTTTGATAAATGTGTCTGTATGACTGCAATCCCAATCCAGATATAGAATATTTCCATCATCCCTGAAAATCACCTTGTGCCCTTTTTCACTGATTTCTCCTTTTTCCCCAAGGCAGCTACTGATATGATTATTCTTTCATTCCAACAAATATCTGCTGATGGTCTTTAAAAAAATTTTTGTCTGTCACACTATCCTTTATTGAAACATTTCCCTTTGTAGTTAACTAGCTGAACATCCCATTGCATCATTATTGATGTCATCCATGATGCTGTCATTAAAAAAAAACCTGATAAAATATATGTAATAAAATTTACCATCTTAACCATTTTTAAGTATACAGTTCAGCAACATTAAGTTCATTGTAACCTTGTTTTTTTTTTTTTTTGAGACTAGGCCTTGCTATGTTGCCTGTTGAACCACAGGCTCACGTTACCCGGGATACTACAGATTCAAGCAATCCTCAGCCTCAGCTTCCCAGATAGCTGAGATTACAGGTGCGTGCCACCACACCTGGATAAACTGGCTTTTTAAAGTTTTTTTCTGCAGTGATATACATCACTTCTACTTATATTGCAAAGCAAATCATATAATCACTCCTAACTTTAAGAGAGCAAGGAAGTTAATTATATCATGTCTCTGGACATGGAAAGAACAGATATACTTAAGAATAACATAATGCCTATATCTACTATCAAGGCAACTACTAAAATACTTAAGCACTAAGTAAAATATGTCCAAAACTTTCAGACTTTTAGCTTCCTGTAGTATGTAATTAGATATATTCATTTATATTCTTTTAAGTGAATAAATTTACGTTAAATAAGTATTTCACTTATTCTAAAGGCATTCATTCACTGACATTAAAAAACTTTTACTGGACTTTGTAAGTAATATAGATGCCAACTTTTATGTTATGAAATCAACTTAACATGCTATTATCATTTAGAGGCCAGGCATGGTGGCACATGACTAAGTGGCAGCCTAGGAAGCCACGGCGGAAACCAGGGATCGCAGCTCGAGTTCTGCTCAGGGCAACATAACGATACCTAGTCCCCAAAAAATAGCTGGGCGTGGTGGCGCGCACCTGTAATCCCAGCTACCTGGGAAGCTGAGGCTTTGGGGATTGCTTGAGTCCATGGTACCCCGGGGCAAAGTGAGTCTTCCACGGGCAAAAATAGGGAGACCTAGTCTCAACAACAACAAAACAAAAACATGCTATTATCATTTAAATGAAGTACATACATATACAGGGTTTCATAGAATTTCGTAGAGCTGAGGGGTTGAACTAAGGCAATGATGGAGGCTGGGCACGGTGGCTCGTGCTTGTAAGCTTCAGCCTATGAAGCGGCCGGAGCTAGGGATCGCGGTTCGAGTCCCACCTGGGGCCCGGAGCGAGACCGAGTTCCAAAAAAAATAGCTGGGCGTGGTGGCGCGTGCCTGTAATCCCAGCTACCTGGGAAGCTGAGGCTGGGGATTGCTTGAGTCTGTGGTACCCCGGGCAACGAGAGCCTGCAGTTCCATGGGCAAAAATAGCGAGACCTAGTCTCAAAAAAAAAAAAAAAAAAAAAAAAAAAAAAAAAAAAAAAAAAAAAAAAAAAAAAAAAAAAAAAAAAAAAAAAAAAAAGGCAATGATGGAGGAAGTGGAAAGGAGGGTTTGGATGAAGCAACAGAAATTTGTGACCAATTGAATACGGAAAACATATGAGGGAACAATTAAAGATAAAACTGGTTTCCTAGACTAGGAGATATTGGAATGCTGGTGTCATTGCTCATTTAAAGGAATGTAGTAGAAGCTAGTGTGTGGGGTGAAGGGACAATTAGTTTGCTCTCAAAGGTCTATGGAAAACTGTCCTGGAGTAACATTGAATTTCAGATGCTTATGAAGAACTCTGCCCTAGCTAACACTTCCCTTTGTTAGGAGTAATTGTTGAAGCTAGGAGAGGAAAAGGAATTTTTGCATGGAGACTGGCAAAGGAACATTTAAAATGCTATTATATAAGTGAATGGATGATTGAGTTTTAAAGGTGTCTTTACCCTGAGGTGTTGAATATATTTTATTTCCTCAAGTACAGGTGCAGGGGCTCCCACCAACCTCTAAGTCCTTTACTTCAGCAATGCCTACAGTTCAGCATTTTAACAGAGAAAAAGCTTGGAATGAAGGTGGAAAATAATATAACAATGTGCATTAACAGATGGGTGACAGTGCCCAAGTGGTGAGTCTAAAAAGATCTGCAGTGTAAGAATCTGTTAGTGTTCCTCTAGCACTGTCTAGGGGAGAAACAGAATAGTGAAGAAAAAAGGATTCGAGTATGTCTTATTGGACAAGGTGCAGGATGCTGGTTAAATACAATCTTTACCACTAACTAGTTCCCACACTTAGAGAGTGTCTCTTAAGAGTCGGGACTATGACAGGTGGTTGAAATATTTATATTTTAGAGCCACCATGACAACCTAAAGACTATGCATGATTTGCCCCAATTTTCAGTCGAAGGAAATGAGGATAAAAAATTCAGAAACCTGTTATAGTAAGGGAGATAACTGTAAGTTGATTCCGGTGTTTCTGACTTCAAGATCTGGGTTCTTTGCACTACGGTCAATAGATGGTAAACCTACTTGAGCAACACATTTTCCAGTTTTCCATTCAAGACGGTCACAGAGCATGGTAACATTAGGATAGTATTGTTCTGGGAAGAGTTGTTAGGATTAAGTGTAAAAAAGTATGTTGGAATGTTTTATAAATTTCAAGTTTAACATAGCTATGTTGATAATTTAATGACTTTATTATAGGATTGTTTAATTCCCTTTCTTTTTGGTTTTCTGCTCAGGAAATAACTTTCCACTAATTAAGATTATTAAAATCAGAAAAGGTTGCCTTAAACTTTGTTTTGACTTGTTAACCACATTATAAATGGATACATATAATTTCTAGTTTATAAATCGGCAGTCTTTTGAATCTGACCAGTGCTAACCACAACTGTCAAGCTTAATCACTCTTTTAAAAACAAAATTCTGAAATAAGCAAAGCTGAATGACACTCAAAGCGAAAGAGCTACGGATTGTTTTAAGTGGGGGGCTTGATGGGTGAGTATATTAGGTTCTAGTTTGGAGGTGGGGCTGTGACCACCTTTCCTCAGTGTTAGCGGACTTTCCCCCCTGCGTTCCAATATTCTCCAGCTAGCTTAGGTTGAATCACAAAATGTTTAAAAGGACATCTCTGGCCACTTTAATATGCCTCCCGCTCCTTTAACCCCCACTTCGCTAACATTAGCATCAAGAAAAGTCAGGTCGTCCATCCCAAGAGAAATTCTAAGTATTTTTTCCACTCCCTACTAGGATTTGTGTTGTCTTTAAATTAGCATTCGTTTCCACTGCCTAGGTTTGCTTGCCGGCAAAAGTTTTTCTTTTTTTCCCCCTATATTCACGAGGCAGCCAGCAGGCATTTACTATGTGCATGCTCCACGAAGAAAGGTCAAACGGTTTTTCTAAGACCACACAGATCGAACATGTTGGGGAAGAGGGACTGAAAGTGCCTGTTATATTTAGTCACACTGCTGTAATTACCCAAACCGCCTTATTCCGAGCCCAAAGACCAGGCTTGAAAAGGGACATGAAAGGAACGCCTGGGAGGTGAGAGCCAGGAAAACGGGAGAGGTGCCTTTCCCGGCATGCTCCGCAGCACTCTGAGGGGCGCCAGACGTTTCCCAGCGTGCATCGGGGAGCGCCCAAGGGCGATGGTTCCCGGCTCCTGGAGGAGCACGCGAAGTTAAACCGGTAGGTGCGAACGTATTTAACTCTAGACGCTGCTTTTTCCTTTCCCCTATATGAACGTAGCCCCAGACAGCCAGAAAGGCACATCCCTTTAACTACCTTCCCTTTCCGCGTGCTAACGACTTTCGGCGCCGCTTCGAGCACGGTGCCAGGTGATTAGCGGTTAGGGGCGGGCCTGAGGTCGGCACGTGACCAAACCTGTCAGCCAATGAGTAGCTGGGTGGTCTAGCAGCGCGAGGATTCCGGGACCCGTGAGCGGAGCGGCGCGTGGGCCCGCTTCGGTCGGCCCTGCCAGGTACGCGCAGGCGCTTTGGTTGCCACGCGCTCCGTTCGTCCCCACGCGCCCAGTGGCGTGTACTTGGCGCGAGGTGTTAGGAGTGTGTGTGGTGTTTTTGTGGGGTTGGGGGTAGAGCGAGGGTGGGGGGCAACTGCGTCACGTGAACGCCCCGGCCAATCGTCTGCAGAGGCGCACCCACAGCTTTCACCGGCGCCCCGGGGTGCGAT
The DNA here is from genome assembly GCA_004024945.1 of Uropsilus gracilis. NCBI lineage: Eukaryota > Metazoa > Chordata > Mammalia > Eulipotyphla > Talpidae > Uropsilus > Uropsilus gracilis. Next base: position 5,864 of record PVHY01023803.1, read on the forward strand.
GTGTTCAGTGAGGTTCAGCTCAGCCTCGGTGGTGGCCTAAGCACTCTTTCGAAGCGCTTGTGCGGCCTGGAGACTCTGGCCTCCGCCTGTCGTGGCTGCCGGCCCCGCTGGGAGCGCGGACGACAAGTCCTCGGCAAAATGGCTGCTGGAAAGAGTGGCCTAGTAGGGGGAGAGCTGGGGCCGCGTGAAGGTCACATGACGAGGTTGGCAGCGCGTGCTGCTGGCGCGGGGCAGGGGGAGCCCGGCCGGGGAGAGGCGCGCCTAGTCACGTGCCGTTGACTGCGCGGTCCTGTGGTTTTCTGGCGTCTCTGCGGCTGCCGGCTGGTCTGCTTTTACTCCTCCCATCTCGAGGCAGCGTGGCAGAAGCCTCAGCGAGAAGCTGGGTGGTGCCGTGCAGTGAGCCGCATTCTGGGAATTTGGAGAGCTGGACTGTAGGGTTTTGGCTTCTTTTGTCGTTAGCAAGTCATGTTGCCTTCCTCGGCCTCCATTTTCCCATGTTAGCTTTGTAGAGGAGATACGTTTTTCTAAGGCTCTTCATATGGTGTATGACTTTTACCTAATTCCAGTGTCATTTAGTTAACAAAAGAATTAACAATGAACAGAGTACTAACCATCATTCATAATTAAAGACTTGGTGTTTTTCCTAGATCTTTGTTCCCACCTCCAGCTCTTCCTTTTACCAGTGGTCAAGGCCATAGTGAAGCAGGCATAAACTGTGTATCACTGCTTATGTTTTATATGGTTTTATATGTTTTGTGCTACTCTTTGATGTATGTTAAAGAGCCTTTGAATTTTGTGGGAGCACAAGCTGGAAAACCTTTATTGAGCAATCATTATAATAGTTATCATTTTTGAACCGTTATAGTTTCTCAGTTGTTTAATTTTCATAATCTTTTTAGTAAGTACTAGTATGTTCATTTTACCAGTGAGGAACATAACAGGTTAATTTTTGCGAGGTTAGATGGCTGATAAGTTTGTGATTCCAATTAAAATTCCTTTTGAAAATTGGACAAAATGATTCTCAAGTTCATTTGGAAGAATGAATGTAAAGTAGGAATGATTTTGAAAGAGAAATCAGAGGACTTGTACTCAGAAATACACAAAGCTATGACAATCAAAACTATGTGTAGAACATCTAGAATAGGTAGCAGTGGAATAGAAAAGTTAAATGTATAGGACTATTTTATATTATAAAGGTGGCATTTCAGATTAGTTAAGAATTTCATAGTTATGTTGGAACAATTGACTAATCTTTTGGAAAATAATGAAATTGACTCCGTGAAATTTAAATAAAAATAAAATCTTGATGAATTAAACATATAAAATGTAAGCTCAGAAAATGGCTCCTTAAAAAAGTGGGTAATATTTTTTTTTTAACCCATTTTACCCATCCAATCTTGGAATAGGGTGAGCCATTTTTCAAGCATGATTGTGAAGACAGAATCCATAAAGGCAAAGATTTAGAATTATTGTTTGAAACAACCTCTTGTTGGCAAAGACATCCCAGTTAAAAGACAAATTTATTAAATCACACACACACACACACACACACACACACACACACACACACACACACACACAATCCTTACTATGTACCAGAGGCACTTTTCCCAATATATGGGACTCAGGCATCAGTAAAATCAGGTGTGGAGAAAAATTTTGTGTCATGTTGGATCAGAGAATCTTAAGGTTTGTATTTTTAAGCATGTTCAATAAATATTTAGTACTCTCTTTGGGCCACTAACCATCTAGCTTCACTACCCTGGGCAAAGTTCCTGCTCTCATGGAATTTATATTATAGTAGGTAGTCATAAACTAGTAAGTATTACCATTTCAGATATTTTTATAGTGCTCTGAAGGAAATAGTGCAGAAGAGTAGAGAATAATGGTAAGTTTGATGGTTCCTCTACATAGGTTGCCAAGTAAGACTTTTCTGAGGGTGACATTTGAGCACTAAAAGACCTGAGTTAAGGAATGACACATGAGAGCTTGTGGAGCATTTCAAGTAGTGAAAAAGCTAATGCAGAGTCTCAGTGAGAATCAGTTTGGGGTTTTTGAGGAAATGCAAGGTTAAAACACTAGAGTTTGGAGGTTGCTAGGGTATTAGTTGCTGGTGGTGGTACTACTATAGGAAATGATACTGGGAAATTGGAGCTCAGATGATACAGCACCCTGTAGATCAGACTGACTTTGAATTTTACTTTTAAGTGTGATGGAATCCACAAGACAGTATTAAGAAGAAAAAACAATACAATCAAATTTCTGTTTTAAAAAGATCACTTTGCTCTAGGACAAAATTGGCAGCAGGAGATCACTTAGGAAGTTATTGGATGGTGTGATGAAATATGGAGATTTGAATCAAGGAAATGATGGAGGCAAGTGAGAAGAGGTTGGATTCAGGATATATTTTTAAGGTAGAACCAGTAGAATTTGCTGATACATTAATTGTGGAGAATGAGAGAAAGAGGAATCAGATAATTATAAGATTTTTAACTAGTGACATGTATAGGGATGGGAAATTGAAAGGAGCTAGTTTGGAGTTTATAATGAAGACTTAGTTGGGTATGGTGTGTTTGAGATGCCCAGGAATAACCATTGAGTAGGCAGTTTATTGAGTCTGGAGCCCATTGTCAAAGATCAGGACTGTGACTATACATTTGGTGTGTTGTTAATATGGGTTTTTAAAAACATGCTCTGGTGAAGGTGACATTATGGAGACTCAGTTGACAGCAGGGACAGAGAGGTAGGTTTCTCCTAGCTTTCTTTTGCATTTTTTTTTTACATCTGCATGAGAAATGTTTATATGTTGCAATATTAAACAGTGCTTTTGAGATTATTATAATCCAGTTATGTGAGTTGAATCTTCAGGTTTTTGTCATTGTTCTTCCTACATATTTCTACTTTCTCTCCTTTACCTGAAGACATAAACTCCAAATTTCTTAGCTTAGCATACCAGATTCGTTTAACTCTTCCCTCTCTCTGTCTTTACTGTCACTGTTACTCCTGCCATGCCTAAAGTGCTGTTATTTGTATAACCCTTATTTGTCTGACTACTCTCCCCCTTTTCCTGCTCTTTTTCTCAAACTGCTACTCACTGTTGTATGTCCCTCATAAATTTGCTATGTAATTTCCTGAGATTGAAGTTGGAGTCTCACTTCTTCATTCATGTTGTTTGTACTTTATAGCAAAATACAAAGTCAGTTAATATTTCTATTGGCCTTTTAAAATTCATTTTCCAGTGCTTGCAACATGATTGATGCTCAATCAATTATGTTTTGAAAAAGTTTGGAAGTTTTGTTTTGTCAGTGAGAAAGTAGAGCTAGGTCTTACTGTATGACTACGAAGTTTTCTTTTAGCTGAGACTTTTAGAATTCTTTTTAGTAATAAGTTTCTGATTTTAATGATATTTTTTTGTGAAGGAATTTAGCCAATATAAAGTTTAATGAATGTCACTTAGGAGTCTTAGTTCAGAGACATTTTAGAAATGTTTTAATCTCTAGGGCTGAATAATGCTTATTCTTTGGAAGCAAGCTATTATAATAGATTCTTCCTTCACTTGCCCACTTTCCCACCCACCTTCTCAGTAGTCAGCATTCTATTTTAACATTACACGTGTACTTTGAGCTCTTTGCTGGAGATAAAACCTAATGTAAAAAATCCAGGACAATCAGCAGTCCTCGCCCCAGGAATGTCCTTTAAAGTGTTGCATGGAAGGAAGCTTAATGGTGTCAATTGTAGGTGTGAGGGTTTCAGTCTGTGAACTCAAAGTAGGGTTAATTACTTTGTCATTCAATTTGATGTTTTGGGTACCTGCCATACATGGGCACTGTGTGAGGTGCTGTGGGGGACACACAAAAGGAAGAAAAGGCCTGGCTCCCTGCTCAGGAATCCCTGACAATTTCAGGAAACTAAAACATAACATTAAAAAGGAATTTAATCTTAATAAGAAATGTATCAGTAAGTGCTAAGTACCATGGCATAAATCAAGGGCTTTCCATGTCTTAAGCTCATAATTATATTTTCAGAGTTATGTACAGACTTATCAATATATCACTTTTCAACATTTTGACTTGACTTGCAAGGTCTACATATCCCCCTAACATTTGTAATTTAAATAAGATACTGGTTTGGCTCTTAGTTTGACAGTGATAAAAGCATGATCTCAGAGAGGGTACCCTGTATTGTGTTCAAACATTTCATTCTTTCACATCTGTAAAGCAAATACGTTATTTGAAAAGGTGGCGTGTCATCCTTTATAAATGTGGTGGAGGCAAACTTCCACGTTTTTGCTCTATGTAGATTCATACTAGATATAGTTCCTCCTTCTACCAAAGTGGGGGGAGGGAGAAGAGAATAGAACCTCCAGAATATATTTTTGTGTATGTACAAGTGAATTTAAAGTAGCTTATATTTTATATTTGAATTGTAAAAACAGTTCTTTTTATTTGAGAAGATATGTTTGAAAAACATAGATAAGCCCAAAAAAGGAAGTAAGAATTTCTGATACACTATTTATATGCTAAGATTTCTTTTTTTTCTGAGTTCTATTCTTGTTGTTTGGTAAATTACCTGAGTAACTCATATACCTTTGGGAACAAGTGTATATTTGTCTTTACATTTGATGGATCTGATCAGCTTACTCAGTGAAATTCTTTAGTAGCTACTCGTATAAGTGCAATCAAGTTGTGACAGGTTCAGATTCTTTAACTTAGCCTACAAAACCCACCACCTTTAACATAACTCATTGTTCATGTTTCCCTCTCGTACGCATCTTACCATTATTGCATATACTGCTTTTACGCTTCTGACCAGGGGTTGGCAGACTTTTTCTGCAAAGGGTGGCTTAGTAAATATTTTAAGCTTTATGAGCTTTACTGTTTATGTCACAGCTACTAAACTCTGCTGTGGTAGCATGTAAGCAACTATATTGAGTATGTAAACTATAGTTAGTATGTAAATAAATGATCACTACTCTTTCAGAGAAACTTTATTATGGACACTGAAATTTAATTTTGGTTAATTTTTGCATGTGGTAAAATTTATTATTTTAATTTTTTTCAACCATTAACTATGTAGATCATTTCAACCATATGAAACCTTTCTTAGTTTGTGGGTTATACAAAAACTGGTAGCAAGGGCTGGGCGCGGTGGTGTGTGCCTTTAATCGCAGCCTACGGAGTGAGACTGGGACTAGGAATTGCTTGAGTCTGTGGGTTTGAGACCCTACTGGGACAACATAGCGAGACCTAGTCCCAAAAAATAGCTGGGCGTGTGGTTGCGTGCTTGAGTCAGTGGTACCGCGGGCAGTGTGAGCTTGTGGTTCCTTGGGCAAAATAGCAAGATCTAGTCTCAAGCAAACAAACAAACAAACAAAACAGGTAGCAAGACATGGCTTATAGGACTGACCCCTATGCCAGGAATCAACATTCCCTATATCTCTGCACTTCAAAGTGCACTTATTCACTCCCTGTTTCTTTCTCTAATATGATTATTTTGTTCAAAATTCATCTTGGATGTCATAGTTTTAGGGGAGTCAGAATTTGTTTTAGATCTTTTTCTGACCTTGGAAGTACTCTGTTCAGATTGCTATAATTGTGCTTGTATGACTGTGCTTTTAAAAAGTGTTTATATAACATAAAACATTTTATTAAAAAATAATTTTTAAAAATTGATTATACATTTATATATTTTACATAATTGTATACCCCAGGTTCTCCTACCACCTTGTCATCTGTGAGCCATCATCTTAATCTCTTGTGCCCATCCCTTCCCCAATTTTACCCCCTCCCCCTTTCTTGCTCTGTGTATGCTTCAGCTCTGCTGACAGATTTAAATTTTCCTTGTCAGTTTGTTTGTTTACCCTATATCCCGCATATAGGTGAGCTCACCCAGTTTTTCTCTTTTTCTTTCTGGCTTATTTCTGCTTACATGATTCCTTCTAGGTCCATCTATGTTATCACACACACTACTGAAAATGGAACTACCATTTGGTCCTGCAATCCCACTTCTGGGAATCTACCCAAAGGACACAAAAACACTAATTCAAAAGGACACCTGTACTCAAATGTTTATTGCAGCTCTATTTACAATATCCAGGATATGGAAACAACCCAAATGCCTTCAAACAGACAAATGGATCAGAAGGTTGTGGTGTACGTGTAGAATAGAATATTATTCAGCAATCAAAAATGACAAGATACATCTTTTTAAACCATTTTTATGTGTTCAGTTCTTTGGTATTATGTCCACTCAGATTGTTGTGCAACTATCATTACTATTTTTCTAAACTTAATCCCTGTACTCAGAAATACTACATGCTATTTTCCCCTTCAGTAATTCTTGGCAACCACCATTCTATTTTTTGTCTCTGAATTTGATTACTCTGGGTACTCCACTCATATATGGTATCATGCAAATAATGGTATCATGCAAAATAATTATCCTTTGGAATTGACTTATTTGCTTAACCTAATGTCTTCAGTTTTTATCTATGTTGTAGCCTATGTTAGAATTTATTTTCTTTTTAGGGCTGAATAATATTCCATGTAAATACATACCACATTTTTTGTTATCCATTCATCTGTTGACAGACATTTTTGTTGTTTTGGTTTTTGTGAATAATGTTGCTGTGAATGTAGATGTACAAAATCTTTTTGTGTCTCTGTTTTCAATTGTTTTGGGTGTATATATTCTTTGGATGTTTATTTGTTGGTTTTACTGTAGTTGGTAGTGTTGTATACTGTCTGGTTGCTTAATTTGCAACTTATGTTGCTATGTGATTTTAAGAGCCACCTCAGGTGCTTTTGGGATTATTAGTGTTGACCTCATAAACACCTCCCCACCGTGTTAGCCTGTTAGCTTCTCCCTGTATCTTAAAGTTTCCAGTCAGGGGCCCTCAGTGCTGGGAGGTTGAGGCCAGGGATTGCTTGAGTCCAGGGGTTGGGGACTACCCTAGGCAACATAGCGAGACTTAATGTCTCTTAAAAAAAAAAAAAAAGAGTTCCCAATAGGATGGTTTCATACTTTCACTTTCTTATAGCAGTCTTTCAAGAAATTTGAGAAAAGTTTCCAATATAAGGATCTCAGAAATTCTTTCCTGGTTTCAATCAAGGTTCCTGAATAGAACCCTCTATTCCTTCTCCAGCAAGAATTCTCTTTCATCAAGACTTTGCTTGGAGTGTTTGGGTATAATCTGCTGCCTTAGTTATGCATGTTGGTCTTAATGTTCTGGGTTCCCACTCTCTCTTAACTTTTTCTTGCAGACCCAGCATCTTACTGCCCACCCTGCCCAAGTTCCTCTGGAATGGAAATCACTTCACCCTGGTCTTTTGTTGCACTTAAAGCAGTATAGATTGAACATAACATGTGTTGAAGAATAGAAGAATATTAGGTAAATTGTAGCATTAAAAGTGAAAAATACAAATTAAAGACTGTAGCAACTTGGAAAATATTTCTCAAAATGATGTTAAGAGTAGAATCAAGTTGCAAAGATCCTGCTTTAAATTATGAAAGAGTGAAATAACATAAAAATATGTACATTTGTGGTGGTGGGACAGGAAAAAATATGTACATTTGCATATGAAAATTCAGAGAAATAAAATAGTAAGATCATATATATGTGAAATTACATTATTTATTAAACAATGTATTAAATTATTTGATTTGTATATTTTCTGTGTTTCCCATTAGAATATACTCTCAAAAGGTCAGGGATTTTGTCTGTCCTACAACAGTACTTGTCATATAGTAGTTATTCAATATTTGTTGATTGTTTAATGAATTATATGTGGAAACATTTCTTTTTGATGGTTTTATTGTTTAATACTATAGTACTGCTTATTAAAATTAAATTAAAATAAAAAGAAAATTCTCAGTGATTTCAACTTTTCTTTATTAGATCATAGTTTCTGTATATTCTCATCTTACCTCTGGCCTCCGCTGCTCCACTTAAAAGATGGTGCCAAGAATTGAGGCTACTAGAGTGGGAGGCCGAGTAGGGGTGGGAACAAAGGTCGATGGGGCCTACTGGATTTGGGTAAAGGGCTATGGCTCTTTTGATGGTGGTGGTGTGTGTGTGAACCTATTCCCCTAAATTATACAGTGTTGTAAACCAATGTTACTTCAATAAAGACCAAAAAAAAAAAAAAAAAAAAAAAAAAAAAAAAAAAAAAAAAAAAAAAAAAAAAAAAAAAAAAAAAAAAAGATGGTACCAAAACAGGGTATAATACAGCAGATCCTTAAATAACTTTTTTTTTTTATGAGGTTGATTAAAAAAAACAAAACAATCCTGACTGACACTGAAGGAAGAAGTGCCTCACTGTTGGTTCACATTGAACTTATTTTGTTGATACATGCTTTCTTTGTACCTTATTTCTCTTCAAGTCTCAGTTTCCAAGAACCCATTTAGGATATTGAGAACTTACTGTACTATTCCAGATTTAGGTGAATCAACCTAGCATATGGAGGAATTAGTTCCTCTCAGATTCTTGATAGCCTACCTCTATTTTAGAGTTTTTTTTTTTTGCAGTTGGGCCTCACTGTTGGTTTACATTGCTCTTATTTTGTTCATACATAAAGCTTCTCTTTTCTAACACATTATAACAATTTCTAGCTCTTAGTGTTTTCACCTGCTGAAGCAACTGGTCTGCTACCCTTTCATGTATTTTTGTTTTTCCTTGTCCTCTGTGATTGGTAGTGTTAGTAAGTAGCAGAACATTTAAAAGATGGACAGCCAGAGAATAAAAGAAGCAAAATCTTCAGGAAATCCATCTATTTTGTAATTATTCTCTAAGCAATTTAATGATGACTATTTATTTTTTAGGTGCTTTCTTCAGAATTCCTGAAACACCAAAGGTAAGTACTGGAAAAAAACATTGAAAATTAATCACGTATCTATCTATCTTCAACTAATTATTGATGACTTTTTTCTTTTTGTAGAAAAATTTGTAGTCTTATTCTTATTTTCCAGCACTGTATCCAAAAATTGTAACTTGGAATTTTGATTTTATAGGCAAAGTCTGGATTGACTTGCTGTGCTGTTAGAAAGCTTTATGTTTTAGGAGTGGGGATGGGAGAGTCCAGCAGTCCCAAGTCTTATGTGGAGTTTGGAGTTGTGTAAGAATTTGCTCCCAAATTGCCTTCACTGAGTTTGGAAGGAGAGGTCAGAGTTCAGGTGTACCTTTACTCCACCCAGGAGACTCTCGCCAGATGTCACAGTGTTTTCAAGCTGTTAACTCTATTTATATTTTTAAAATGAAAGCTTTTTAGGTTACTTTTCAGTTTTAAAAAATGATCGTTCTTGCTACCAGATTTTTATATTACCCATGAGAATTTAAGATGGTTAGATCATCAGAGATGACATATATTGTTGCCATTTGAAATGGTACATAAGAGAAGAACAGACTTTTTTACATTGAAATATTTTTGTGTGAAAGCATAATTTACTTCTTCAAATGCTCACCAAATTTGTTTTGTGAGGGTACTCTGCCTTCTGAATACTATTAAGGAAGTGGATAGGAACAGATCCTCTGCATTGTCTTTTAGGAGATAATTATTTATTTATTTATTTTTTTGAGACTAGGTCTCGCTATTTTTGCCTGTGGAACCGCAGGCTCTTATTGCCCAGGGTACCACGAACTCAAGCAATCCCAGCCTCAGCTTCCCAGGTAGCTGGGATTACCGGCGTGCGCCACCACGCCCAGCTATTTTTTTTTGGAACTAGGTCTCGCTACGGGCCCCAGGTGGGACTCGAACCACGATCCCTAGCCCCGGCCGCTTCATAGGCTGAAGCTTACAGGCATGAGCCACTGTGCCCGGCCTAGGAGATAATCATTAAAGTTGTCAGTTATTGTTTGAATGCTTTAAATCTACAATTGTATTTTTTTATTTAGATAACTTTAGTTTACAATACTGTATATACTTTAGGGGGTATAGGTTAAGGCTTTTTCAGATAAAATGTTTTTATATTTGGTGAGCCTAAGATTACATGGAGTACACTTCCTTGCCCCAAAACTTTACCCTTAAATTGAACACTGGTACTTACTAACATTTGGTACAGTGGGATCAGAAATTCTTTTCTACTTCTGAGAAAATAACTGTCTTTTAGGGAATAACTTGTATGTCTGACATTGCATTAATCACATTCTCTAAGGTGCCTGGCTAACTCAGTCAGTAGAGCATGAGACTTAATCACATTCTCTAATCCCGGCGATTCTTCCTCCTGACCTTTTTTTTTTTTTATATTAAGGTAATATGACATTAAGGCATATATTAAGGCAAATGACACTGTATATGATTCAGAAATGTAGAAGCCTACCTTTTCAGGTGTGTTACCAGTTTATCTTGCTCTCTTAAAATATATTCTTAACTATCAGCTAGAGAAATGCTGTATCATCAGAGATGCTGGAAGTTAGACAATGAATGTCATGCTAAAAAATTCTCCAGTGGCTTCTTATTTTTGGCAAAATAAAAGCTAAAGCCTTTACAATGGCCACTAATGTTCTATATGATTGGATCCCCTCCTGTTTCTCTGAGCTCATCTTTTACTATTTACTCCAACTCTCTGCTCTCCCTCCTTATCTTCACTTTTTCTTGATAATGTCCTTTCATTTTCCTTTATGTACAACACTGTATGACTCTATCCTCAGTTCTTTCATTTTGATTCAAAATTGATTTTCTTTATTCCTCTTTGCTTTTATTTTCTTCAACAGACAGCACCTATCACTATTATAATCATGTATATCATGACAATTTCCTTTTTTTTTTTTTATTTTTTTTTTATTTTTTGTTTCCCTTACACTGAAGTACCACTGAGCAGCAGATTGTTTACTGCTGACTTCACATTACTTAGACAATGCTGGTGCGCAAAGCAAATACTCAGGCAATGTGGTCTGAGTGAGTGAGTCAATTGCCACACCACTATGGCTTGGGCAGTGTTACTGTCTTCATTCTGCACATGAATAAACTGAAGCCCCAGAGGATGAATAATTTATGTAAGGCCACACAGTTTTTAGCCATCCTGTTAAAATGTCTTTATTTCCCATCATATCTCACCATGCCTTTTTTTTTTTTTTTTTTTTTTTTTTTTTTTTTTTTTTTTTTTTTTTTTTTTTTTTTTTTTTTTTTTTTTTTTCTTTTTAGACTAGGTCTTGCTATGTTGCCTGGGGTAGTCCTGATCCCCTGGACTCAATCCCTATCCTCAGCCTCCTGTGTAGCTGGGATTACAGGCCCACACCACTGTGCCCAGCTGCTTTTTCGAGAACCAGGTCATTGTGTTGCCTGGGGTAGTCTTGAACTCGCAAAATCAAGTGATCACTGTCCTCTTGCCTCCCAGTGCTTGGATTATAGGCATGTGCCACCAGCCTAGCTTCACCATGCCTTCTGTGCTTAATCATCTGACACTATTTTTGTGTGTGTGAACATCACATATGATTGAGGGAGGACCATATTTAAATTATTTTTTTAGCATAAAATGTAAGTATTACATACCTGTATGATGTACAGGTACTAAAAAACTCAAAATGATGTACAGAAATTTATAGATAGAAAAAGAAAATTTTCTCTTGATATCTCAACTGTGTCCTGTTGCCTCTCCCCCTCTAATTTTACCCCCTCCCATTGTTATATCTGTTAGTCATTTGTTATGCATGTTTTGTTTTTACTTTTTCATTTGTATTTATATAATCTGTATATATACAGTTTTTAAAAAATGTAAATGGAAATAAGTTTTTCCTTTTTTAATAGGATTTTCCTTTTTCTGCTTAATATGTTTTAGTACTCTTGCTTTAGTATATCTTTATTTCATGTTGTTGTATAAGATTATGCTTATTCCATAATGTAACTATTAGTGAAATGAACTTCTGTAGGCTATTTTCCAGATTATTTAAATTACTACTATAGTAAAATTCTGGCTAATGTTCCTTATTTATATTACTTTGTGCAAATTAATATTTTTAATATCATAGGTACCAAGAAGTGAAATTGCTAGGTTGAAATTTGTTAAGAGAACTGTGGTGGTGTGGTGGTGTGGTGGTGATGGCTTTCACAGCTAAGGAACCACCAAGATTCTTCAGGAGCTCTTCAGTCTCCAGTCCCCAGTCCATTTCAAGAGGAAACCTGGTGCTACAGTAGAATGATTTAATAAGGAACTTGATTGTACAGAAACTCTGTGGACAAGATTAGAAAACTAAGTGATAGGCATCTGGAGGACCTGTTGATACTTGCCCAGAGCATCAACAAGAGCAGCCTCTTTAAACTTAAGCAAATATGTGGTATAGGGTAAATGAATTTTTCAGAGTTTTTACTTTTGGACCATTATCCTCTATAGCCAGCACCTGTAGTGTTGCCCCGCCCCATGATTGTAAACTCCTGGATCCAGTCCCAAAAAATAGCTGGGCATGGTGGCACACGAATGAATGAGCACACCTGGGCCTCTGAGGCTTTAAAAGGGGCGGAGAGCGCACATGGAGGGCACAGGGAGGAGGAAGGAGAGCGCACTGATGGAGAGAGCATGTGAAAAGGGCAAGAGAACTTGAGAGAGAAACAAGAACTCTTTCTTCACTGTTCATTATTAAAAGTTCTACAGATATAACTTCAAGGGTGCTGACATTTTTTGTCTGCTGCAGTCAATGATGAACCTGTTTGGATTAGGATGGTTACCTGACATGTGGAAAAGCAGACATGAATGCATTACACTACTTCATATTTGAAGAGCAAGTCTGAAGTCATTAACAAACCCCAGATCTTGCTGTGTGGGGTGGCGGGTACCTGTAATCCTAGTCTTGGGAGGTGGAGGCTAGGAATCACTTGAGTCCATGAGTTTGAGATTACCCTGGGCAAAATAGTGAGATCTAGTCTCAAAAAAATAGTTGGGTGTGGTGGTGCATGCCTGTAATCCCAGCTACCTGGGATGCTGAGGCTAGGGAATCACTTGAGACCGTAGGTTCTGGACTGTCACGGGTAACATAGCGAGGCCTAGTCTCTAAAAAAAAAAAAAACAAAAAAACAAAAAAAAACAAAAAAACGCAGTCCTGAAGAAAATGATGTAAAATTTACTTGATAATTCCCTCACATTAGTTTTACGACTCATCAGAAGTGTCAGAATAAACATTTTATCACTGTCAAGTCTTTTAATTTTGATTCCAAATACATGATTTGTTGGTGTTGATATTAATAAAATTGATAAATATTGTTGTATTGCTGACATATGATGCCAGTATGTCTTTATGCCTATAATGTACTTCTCCATACCTTCTGCCCTACAAGATCGTGTCATAATTATAAGCATTTTATGATCTGGAAATGGATCAATAATCTTGTTTTTGTTTACATCTCTCAGATATTAGTGATAAAGTTGGGCATCTTTCTGTATACTCATTGGCTTATGTAGTTCTTTTCCTTTGAACTACATATTCATATTTTTTGTCAGCTGTATATTGAACTTCATTAGTGACCTTTAATTGGTTTTAATGGAGAGATAAAAGTGTAGTACAAGTGCCTCAAGGTAGGAAAAGGAAGGAAAGAGATATGAGTCTGTCATAGCTTGTGGAATTGATAGAGTTGAGGAAATTTTCCTTAGGAAGGAAAGATTTAAGTGTATTAATAGAGCTAGGAGATACATAAAGAGAGAGTGAGGAGGAAAGATATTGTTGGGAAATAGGAGTTTCTCGAAGGTTCCATAGCAGGAGGTCAAGGGTCCTAGGTTTAAGAGTCTGGATGGGATTAACTTTAGAAAGGTAAATTCCTTTAATCTCTCTAGGAAGGATGGGATACTGGTGAGGAGGTATAAGTGGGAGAGATTAGAGAGAATTTGGAGGTGATTATGCCTGATTGCCAATGTTTTACTGTAATTTAGTATCAGTGAACAACTTAGGCTGTAGTTACCTCATTGAGAATACTTGCCTTCTCTGTTTTATGGATTTGATGTGACTTAAAATTGAAATAAGTATATGTCAAAATGTGTTTGGAACTATGAAATGCTATACAAGCTATAGCCTGTTGTTAATAGTCAAGAGTTTGAGGAGTATATAGAATGTGTAAGAGTATAGAGCATTTGTATAGTTTAGTGGAGCTCATTAAAGCAAAATGCTCCAAACAATAGGATAATACAGAGAATTCTGGTGTTTTAGAATCCTGTTTGGTACTATTAGGTCATTGAATCTTTATTATGTATCTAAAAGGCTTCTTTACAAGTCTGGAATGTGTTTCACTAAGTACCACTGCTGATGTTAGCACCTGAAATTATTTAAAACATTGATGGACTAATGTTTTATTATTTAGGGAATAATTTAGGGAAAATGTGTGGGAAGACATCTACCTAGAAACAAATTTTCGGTGGTTTAAATTAGGCATAACAAAGTAGAAATTCTGCATTCTCATATGTGTCCTGCTAGTTCACATATTGTAACTTTTGAAAAACTAAACTTTAGTTGGGCACAGTGGTGCATCCCTGTATGCGACAGCTTACGGAGTCGCAGTGGGGTCTGGGAATCACAGTTCAAGTCCCGCCCAGGGCAACACAGCAAGACCTAGTCCCAAAAAAATAGCTGGACATGGTGGCTCGTGCCTGTAATTCAGCTACCTGGGGATTGCTTGAGTCC
>PVHY01023804.1:0-20455 GCA_004024945.1 Uropsilus gracilis
TTTTTTTTAATAATTTATTTATATATAAATTTCACATCATTGCAATCCCAGGAATTTACCCCCCCTCCCCTCCCATCTCCCCCTTTTCCCTCCTGCCCATAGTTGTGTGCTTCAGTTTGGCGTGTAAGCAGCATTTTATATGGGCAAAAGCAATTAATAAAAATCGGTTCATTTCTCCTAAGCCAATAATCCCACTCTTTGCAAAAACATTTAAATCTTGACGTGTTGATTTTGCTCTATCTTCTAGAGACACTGTTGCAGAGTTAACACTAAACTATAGATTGACACTTTTCAAGCAAAGCAGAGAAATGTTTTTTCAGTATTTTCTTCACTGAATTTTGATTTTCACTGCTCTGTCACACCATCTGGCTGAACACTAATATATAATGGTTTATAACTATAAGGGTATCTACCTATGTGTTTAAAAATTGATCTGCACAAAAGAAATTTAAAAAATTATATACAACAAATTTGTTTTTAAAAATACAAAAATAACATCTGTCACTTCTGACATGCTGACAATCTGACATATATACACATACAGGAGAAAAGCTCTGATTCAG
Organism: Uropsilus gracilis; assembly: GCA_004024945.1. Taxonomy (NCBI): domain Eukaryota; kingdom Metazoa; phylum Chordata; class Mammalia; order Eulipotyphla; family Talpidae; genus Uropsilus; species Uropsilus gracilis. Next base: position 564 of record PVHY01023804.1, read on the forward strand.
TCATGTGGACAGCTGAAGTTTGTGTACTTTAAATGGATGAACACACTTCCACTGCATTTGTACACTGACAGATGTATATTCAAAATAATGCATGTACTAAATACTGCAATAGTTTCTGCATGTATAAATGCCAGTTATAATAGTTTCTGTACTATGTGATTAAAAGTATGTCTTTAGCTAATATTAAGTGCACAAAAAACTACAAGAGTTTGGTAATCTATGGCCTTATATAAAGAAAACCAAAATGTACAAAATAGGACTATAAAAGCAAGGAACAATTACCGCCATGCAAAATTTTAAACTAAAAACTGCACAGAAATGCAGTTTTAAATGGCAAACTCAAATGTAACACTCAAGACAAAAAGGCCCACAGTAAGTTCTACCAACACAACGCTTGCAAGGGTTTAGAAAAGGAAATACATTCTTTCTGCTAGTATAACGGTATAAATCAGATCCTTCATGGAACAAGTTAAGTCCTCTGTCTCTGTCCTTTGTCTCAAGAAATTAGCTCTTTAACACTTGTTTTTATGAAATCTTTTCTTTCAGTTAAATCATAAGCAGGGTAGTTTTCATAAACCTCTTTGCAAATCTGTTTCATTGTGACTTCTTCCAAGTTAGCATTGGCCAATAATTTCTTTACTGTTTTTTTCAACTCTTCATTTGTAGGAGGTTTCTTCAACTTTTTAATTAAAGGTTCATCATCTGAACTATCGTCAGAATCACTTTCATTTTTGAACTGTTTTGGTTCTTCTTGGTGGTGCTGCTATCTGCCTTAACATTAGCACTTTTTACAGATTTTTTACTTTTAGAAGCAGCTTTCTGTTTAGGTTTCTCTCTTTTAGATGCCTTTTTTGGTGGTTCCTCTTCCCTTTCTTTATCTTCATCATCTGAAAACTCTTCCTTGGTTTTCTTTTCATCTTCATCACTGCTTGATTCATCTGACAGAATTTCAGGACACTTGGTTCTTTTAGTTTTCCTTGTCATTCCAGAACTATTCCGTTCCTTTTTGTTGCCTTTGCTAGAGGTTTTTTTAGATTTTGGTAATGGTTTGCCAGAAGGCTTTGGGTGCATTAAGAAATTCAAGTCCTCTTCACCAACTCACTATTTACACCTGATAGCTCCAAATCAAGAACTTCACAGATGCTCTTTAACATGGCATTTCTAAATTTTTTCAACATTTCTTCCTTCTTTTTATATTGGACACTTCCTTTTTCAAATGGAAAGCCACAGAACTGACCCACATTTTTCTTTAATGAGGACACTGTGCTGGGTCTGTTGTAAAGCAGTTTATGTAGATTTCTAAGTTCATCTGTTTTCTTCTTACTCAGAAAGAAATGTATCCTTTCAATTTCACAAAGTTTTTGTCCCTTTCCTTGTTCAATTGTAAATGGCTCTCTTTGTAGAGAAGAGACTTGCATTGTCAACCTTTCTACTTTTTTCTTTTCCCTCTTGCCTTCCACAATGAGACTCTTTTCTTTTTCTTCCTCCTACTTGTCCTCGTCCTCCTCCTCTTCACTTTCTTCTTTCTGGTCGGGCATTTCGGGTTCTTTCTTGGAAGCGGACTGGGCGGGGGATCCCTCTCCCTCTGCTGCAGGGCCAGAAGAGGACATGCTGTCGACCTGAGCCTCTCGAAGTTTTGCTGTAGTGTTTTGTTGAAGAGCTTGCTGTTCTTGATGCTGTTGCTTTGTTTTTTCTAATTGATGCTGCAATTCTGTGGTACTTGCTACTTTTTCCTTCAACTGTTCATCTAAAGGAGAAAGCTTCAGCTGCAGGTCAACCACTTGTTGTTCTTTTTCCATCAACTTTTCACTTGACAGTTGTCTCTGCTCCTTTAGCCAACCATGAACTTCCCCCAGTTGACGTTCTGTCTCCAAATGTTTACTATGTAATTGATTAATCTCACTTTGGAGCTGTATGCCATGCTGCTCTTTTTCCTCTCTCTGCTGTTGTAACTGTTTGAACTCCGCCTTAAGATGCTGGTACTTGGTCTCCACTTCTGATAATTCTTCCTTGAGCTTTTGAGTAGCCTCTCCCTTTTCACTTAGTTCTGCCTGTATTCTCTGTATACGAGGTTTCAGCTGCAGATAATCTTGACTGAAGCTGCTGACAATCTAGGTCTTTTTGATGAAGGCTTGCTTGTATATTCTTTTTACTCACAGATTCTTCATTATGTTTCTCCTCCAATTGACTATAGTCCCGTTCTTTCTTCAGCAACTTCTCATTCAGGTTCTGATTTTCCTGTGTTAATTCATTAATTGAACTTTTAAGTTTCTGTATTTCCTGGACATAGACAGCAACTTCCTGAGGGCCTTTGGCAAGTTCATTCCTTAGCTGACTTACTGTAGCCTCTGAGTTAGCATAATTTGCTTGTAACTTTTTACACTCATACTTGAGCTTTTCAGATTCTCTCTCACGTTCCAAGGTCATGTGGTCCATTAGTGTTTGGACTTGGACCAGTTCTTTCTTTAGCACAGCAACATCTTCTATACCAGGTCTCTGCAGCAGTTCAGTCTTTAGATCTCGAATTACATCTGCCTCTTTGTTTAATTCTTCTGTCAAATATGTCACTTTTTGTTCAGAAGCTTCTCGAAGACTTCGCTCTTCATCATATTTTGACTTCACATCTGCAATTTCAGTGGCAAGTTGGGCTGCCTTTTGTTCAAATAAGTCTTTCATTTGTTTAATATTAAAATTTTCTGTTTGTGCTTCTTCTAGTTGTTGTTCCAAAGACTGTAGTTCTGCTGATGATTCAGTCACCAATCCATCCGGTTTAGATTCTTGCTGCTGCATTCCTTGAAATTTTTCTAATTCTTTCTTTAATTCTTCTGAGTACCATTTTTCTTCCTTTAGTGAAGCCTGTAGGTCTTGAATCTCTTGCCTAAGTAGTGTTATATCATCTCGCTGATTCAGAGCAAGATTAGCCTCTCCGCGGTGACTTGACTCATTACCAGTGTCATGAACTGCCTCATAGTGCTTGAAAAGTTCATCAGCAGATCCAAGAGATTTCATACACTGGGGACATATGAAACCCTCTGAAGAGCTTTCATTATTGACATCCACTGTGTTTATAGGAGTTGCTGATGAATCTAAATCAGATCCTTGAGAGCCAACTCTCCCATAAGTCCGCTGCAAAATCCTCCTCAATATGGTTTACCCCGCGCCCGGCGCCTCCGCGGTGGCTCTCCGGACCTGGCCGGCCCCTCACTACACAAGGGTGCGCAGCGGGCGGACCGAGCCGGTAGGGGTCGGGGGAGGAGACCCGGCCCCGACTTCCCCACTGGCAGCGAGAGGGAGCGCGCGAGCCAGCGCCGAGGGAGCTCCGAGCGCCGCCGGCCGCCCACGTAACTCTGATGTGGCTTTTTACTTGCTGAGGCAGATATGCCCTTCTGCATGCCCAGCCCGGAACCAGCGGCTGTCCCTTTCAAAAGCGAACAAAGGAAGGGAAAATAATCAAGAACAAATCAGAGTCACAAAATAAATATGTCACTGCAACATATTTATCTATTTATCATATATCTAAAGAATTTTAAACTGTAAATATATTTCTGCATTGGAAAAGACAGCTGCAAGAAAAGAAATCCTGAGGTTCGGAGCTCCCTTGCCAGTGGGGAGGGAGGGGCGTCGGGCCTCCTGGGTAAGTTCCCCAGTGGGGGAACGGGGTGGGGAGCGAATCCCCCCAACTCGCCAGTAAGTGGCCGCGGCCACTTACAAGCCGGCCTGGGCCGCACCTCGGGTCGGCCAGTCCCCGCTGGGACCTTCCACGGGCAAGCGGTGGGGGGGGGGAGGGAGGAGGGCCCCTCCATCTCTCCCTTACTTCTTATTCCAGCTAAACTTCAGAGCAACCAGAATAGGTATAACAGCAACCCCAACATAGAACGGGTGAGGGACCAGGCAAAAGTCCAGCCCACAGACCGGAGCTGGACACAGCAGATAGACAACCAAGTGAACCAGTGCAAGTAAGACCAGAAAAACAACCATAGAGACATGATGTCATCATGCGCACTCTACACTGTCCCGGCCAAAACCCTGGAGATATATTCAAGGAGAGCAATACACGCTCCCTTCATCAAGGGAGAGGAAAGGATGACCAAAGAGGGGATAATGGGCCCCACACCAAAACTGCAAAAGGAAGCAGAGGAGATAACCTTCAAAGGCCACTCTCAGAAGCCTGAACTCATGGGCCGAGCACGGTGGCTCGTGCCTGTAAGCTTCAGCCTATGAAGCGGCCGGGGCTAGGGATCGCGGTTCGAGTCCTGCCTGGGGCCCGTAGCGAGATTAGTTCCAAAAAAAAGCTGGGCGTGGTGGCGCTCGCCTGTAATCCCAGCTACCTGGGAAGCTGAGGCTGGGAATTTCTTGAGTCTGTGGTACCCTGGGCAACAAGAGCCTGTGGTTCCACGGGCAAAAATCACCAGACCTAGTCTCAAAACCTGAACTCAGAGAAATTTCTTGACCAACACTGGCAGGATCCAAGACCCCCAAAGCCTGACACCAGAGCCATAAGGAAAAGCAGCAAAGCAATGGAGATGGGATTGGATTGGAGAGGACGGCCTGCAGCAAGAAAACATGGACAGATCACAAACGAATATAACCTGGCCACCCAACGCAAACTTAAGACTGAAAATCTAACAGCAAGGTTCGCCTGGACCCAACAACGCAGTCCCTCACCCAGAGAAAAGACACTACCATAGGAAAGAGACTAATGGACTCAGCACAGCTAATAAACAACAAAAAGTGGGGTGTGAGAGAATGGAGGGAGCACCGGAGGGCGGAGGGAGGGGGAAAAATATATAACAGAGAGGTTGTAACCCAAAGAACAACATAAAATTGTTTATATTAAAAAATAATAATAAAAATAATAAAATAGTTTTAAATCCTATTTCCCATTAGCCATATTGAGAATGTTTTCCAGGTAAATATTACCAAGTCTTTGCATGGTCCCTGATATACAAAGTACTGGAAAAACTAAGAAATTTAGGTAAACAAAGCAACTCATTTTTTTAGGCATGTATCACTTTAATCATAAAGCTGCTTAGGGAACAAATATGGAAAGAAGAACTTAGGAAGACCACTTTTAAGAAATTAGATGTGAAAATTCTGAGAAATATAGTGGACCCTATCTTCTAATATACTATATAACAATTAAATATCATATCCAGGTTAGGTATCCCAAGAATGCAAGAATTTTTTATTATCATTAACTTTATTTACTTTCTTACATGGTTGTTCCTTTGGCACAGTAATTGGTTTCTCCCCTCAGATATAGTCCCCGTAGTTCTACCACTACCACAGCACCTGTGATCCATCACCATAGCTTTGTGCTCATCTCTCCCTCTCTGCTGTTGTGTGCCTCAGATCTTTGGTCAGTTGAGACTGCATGGATATTTAAACTTTAAATTTAATAATGTAATTCACAAAGGATAAAGATGTATAGCAATGATAACAGATTTCAAAACAGATTTAACAGATATCATATAACAGATAACAGATATCATAACGGATTTCAAAAGTAATACAAATGAAATTTCACACTTTATCTGACCCACACCTTCTCAGTTCTCCCACTTTTAAGGACCCATGTGATTAGATCTACCCCACCCACAATCAGGACAATCTCTTCATTCCAATGTCCATATCTTTAATTACTTTTACAGAGTTCCTTTTGTGATGTCTGCCAAGATATTCACAGGTTGGGCATGTCGGGCCTACCATTTCATATATATAGTAATAAAAGGAGATTTAACATTAAAGTTCTAGAAGGTGAAAAGGAGGTAGGCATGTGACAATAGACTATGTTGAAGGATAAAACAAATGTTTATGGAGCAACATGAGTAAAAAGATTCAATTGATCGATATTTTACTGAGCTATCGGGGAAAAACAAATGACAATTTTAAAAGTAGTCACATAAGAAACAGGTAATTTATAAAGGAACTATGGTTCAAATGCTATCAGTCAACTTCACCCCTGTTAGGTATCCCTAATTGTTAGGTATCTCTAACTGGCTCTCAGGGGTGGCAGCCAGAAGACAATGAAGAGACCTCATCACAAACCAAGGGAAAACCAATGTCAGACTATGAATTAGGAACTGGGATACACAGCTTTTGGTCTTTCAAGTGAAAAAATAAAATCTGCATTTTCTTATAAATGAAACTATGGACTTTTTAACCTAATCTAAAGGTATGGTCCCTTTAGATAGAGGCATAAAGATAGAAAGCAATCCAAAAAATACAAATGATAGGTATATGTTAATTTTGTATTTTTAGCATTTGGGTATTCAAAATATGGAAAGAAGTACTTAACATGCTATGATTGATCTTTTAATTCTTTATTGTTTTTTTAAGTGATAAAATATGTGTATCTGTTTCTAAATTTTTGTCTACTCCAAAGTTCTTCCACCACCATATCACCTGTGAAACATTACCCTGATCTCATGTGTTCATCCCTCCCCTGATACCACCATTTCTCTCTCCCACTCCCTTGCTGCATGCTTCAGTTCTGTTGTCATTTTGTTAGTTTTAACTTTTGCTTGTCATTTGGTTTGTTTTCCCTATATCCCACATATAAGTGAGACCATCCAGTATTCCTCTTTTTCTTTATGGCTTATTTCTTTCTGGCATGATTCCTTTTATCTCTATCCATGTTGCTTCTAATGACATGTTTGTCTGTAATATACCACAAAGTTTTGATTCATTCATCTGTCTTGGGGCAATAAGTTTAATGTAATCCCAGCTTTTATCTTCTCCTTCATTTTCTTTGTTTCTATACATGTGTCCTGAAAGCTGTTCCTGTGGTATAAGTCATGGAGTGTTTTGTCTAAGTTTTCTTCTATGTATTTTATGGTTTCGGTCTACAGCCATACCACCCTGAATGTGCCTGATCTCGTCTATATATTTTATGGTTTCAGATCTTACATTTGGGGCAATATCCTGACAATTGTAAATAGGGCTGTTATTAACATAGGAATACAGGTTTTCATTTCAATTAGTGTTTTGGTATCCTTTAGGTAGATTCACAGTAGTGGGATTGCTAGATCATGTGGTAGTTCCATTTTCCTCCACATAACTTTCCATTGTGGCTGGACCAGTTTTTGTTCCCACCAGCAGTATAAAAGTGTCCCTTTTTCTCCACATCCTACCAGCACTTGTTGTTGCCCTTTTTTGTTTTTTGTTTTGTTGATATAACCCTTTCTTACCAGTGTGAGGTGGTATCTTATTGTGGTATTGATTTGCATTTCCCTTATTATAAGTGATGTTGAGCATTTTTTCATATGCCTGTTAGTAATTTGTATTTCCTCTGTGGAGAAGTATCTTTTTTAGTTCTCCCCATTTTTTGAGTAGGTGTTTTGCTTTGTTTTTATTGAGTTATGTGAGTTCTTTGTGGATCCATGACATCAGACTCGTATCAGTTGAATGGAGTGCAGAAATTTTTTTCCCATTAGGTTGGGTATCTCTTTGGCTCTTGTCTCTTCCAAAAGATTTAAAGTTTGATGTAGTCCTAACAATTGTATGTTATCCTTGCTTCTGTAAATGTGTCTCAGAAAATGTTTCTACAATATAGGTGATGGAGTATTTTGCCTATGTTTTCTTCTGTATATTTTATGGTTCCAAACGTATGTCTGTAAATTTTATCAATTTGGAGTTGGCTTTTGTGTATGGTATGAGAGTAGTCTAGATTCATTCTTTTACATGGAGCAATCCAGTTTTCCCAGCAACATTTATTGAATAGAGTATTCTTCCTCCAATGTATGTTTTTGGCCCCTTTGTCATGATTAGTTGACCAGATTTATTTCTGTGTGTGGTTTTTTGCCCAGTAACATGCTGTTTTAATTATTATGGCTCTGTAATATCATTTTAACACCTAGGAAAGTAATATCTCCATTCTTTCCAAAGGGCAGCCATCTGCAGCCCAGATCAGTGGAGCCATGTTGCCCCCTGCTCCCAGCCCAAAGAGAGCATGGAAGAGTACAGGCTCAGTCATCTGGGCCCGCCCCCATGCAGCAAGGTACCAGTGCATGGGAAGGTGCGTGGGGAGAGGCTGTGTCCCTACCATTTCGCTCTCACTCTACCTAAACTTCAAAAGGAGCAAGAACATGTGCAACAAAAACCCCATCATAGAACAGGTGAGGGCATCATGCAAAAACCCAGCCTACAAGCCTGAGTTGGACACAGGAGATGGACAACTGAGAGAACCAGTGCACGCGAGACAAGAGAAACAGCTGTGGAGACATGATGTCATGATGTGCACCTATGCACTCATCAGGCCGGGAAGACCTGGGACCTCATTTCAGAGATGACTTCTAGGAGAGGAAGGTCAAAGATGGGGTAATCGGCCCCACATCAAAACTGCAAGCTGAGGCAGAGGAGATGATCTGCAAAAGCGATTCACAGGCGCCTGTGTTCAAAGAGAAACTTCTTCACTGACATTGGCTGGGGGCAAGACCCCCTAAATCTGACACCAGAGCCATAAGGTAAAGCAGCAAAGCAGCAGAGATGGGATTGGAGAAGACGGCCTGCAGCAAGAAAATATGGACAGATCACAAATGAAAACAGACTGGCAGCCCAACGCAAATGTAAGACTGAAATCCTACCAGCAAGGCTCACCTGGTTCCAACAACACAGTCCCTCACCCAGTGAAAGGACACTGCTAAAGGAACGAAAGAGACAAATGGACTTAGCACAACTAGTAAACAACAAAGGGTGGGGTTTGAGAGAATGGAAGGGGCACCAGAGGGAGGAGAAAGGGAGAGGTATCCCAAAAACCACTTACCAAGGTTGTGATCTAAAGAACAAAATAAATAATAGTCAAAAAAAAAAAAAAGTCGGAATGACAAGAAGGGGAACCCCACCCTTGCTGTTAGCACCCTGACAGAGATGCTGCCCCACGCCCAGACATGAAGGAGCTAAAGGCCACCCTCCTTCACCCATGACCCCCCGTGGGGTGCTTACCCCCAACCCCTATCAGCAGCCAGGACTGCCACCAGAGGCATTGGTGGGAGTCTCTTCAGTGCACAGGCCTGTGGCAGGTGGGCTGAGATCCCACCCCCAGACCTGACCAGGTCTGGCCTGGGTCATGTGGCCTAAAGTTCCCCCCTGCCCATCCGTAAGGCCAGAATGAGGTGCTGTCCCATCCCTGACACGAAGGAGCTAAAGGCTGCTTTCCCTCACCTTGGACCCTGTAGGGTGCTTATCCCAGGCCCCTATCTTCAGCCAGGGCTGCCAACAGAGGTATTGGTGGTGGGAGCCTCTTCCCTGCACAAGCCTTGAGGCAGTGTCATTGAGATTTTTATTGGAATTTCATTGAATCTGTAGATTACTTTTAGTAGGATGACCATTTTGATGATGTCAGTTCTTCCAGTCCATAGGCCGTTGTGTCTTTCCATTTCTCAGTGTCTTCTATTTCTTTCTAAAATATTTTATAGTTCTCTTTGTATGGGTCTTTCACATCTTTTGTTAAGTTTATTACCAAGTATTTCATTTTTATTGGTACAATTGTAAATGGAGTGTTTTTTTTTTTTAATTTCTTCTTCTTTGGGCTGATTTTTTTATATATAAAAAGGCTATGTTTTGTGTGTTGATTTTGAAACCAGCAACCTTACTGAATTTATTTATTGTTTTTATGTTTTTTTGATTGAAGTACCATTGGCTCATAGCACTGTATATGGTTTAGGGGAGTAGGTTCAACCCACTCAGATGCACGACCCCACACCACACCCACCTCCCAAGCATCCACAGACCTTTGCCATAATCCTCTGGGCTGATGCTCCCTTGTGCCCAACTTTTCTCCTGCCCTACTAGTAGCCTCAATTCTGCAGTCAAATATGTTGAGTTTGTTCTGGTTTGGTTTTGTCAGTTCTTATGTTTGTTTCTGTGTCCCCAGTGAATAAAATCATCTGGATATATTCTTCTAACTTATTTCACTTAGCTTGATACCCTCAGGTTACATCATGTTGCCACAAATGACAGTTCTTTTTTAAAAAACTGAATAGAACCCCATAAGGTGCACCACATCTTAACCCACAGTTCTGTGATTGGACATTTAGTTTGTTTCCATACCTTGACTTTTATAACTAATGCTGTGATAAGCATAGATGTGCATCCATCTTCACAACGTTAATGTTGTTATGTTCTTTGGACAAATCCCCAGAAGTTGGATAACTGAATTAAAGGTATTTTTACACTTATTTTTTTTTGAGGAGTCTCCAAACTGGTTTCCATTGTAGTTATATCATTTTACAATCCCACCAAGACTCCTAAGGAGTTCTTTTTATCCACACCATGGCCAATGCTTGCTGCTTTTTTATCTTTTTTATAATAGCCATTGTAATAGGTATCAGGTAATATTGTGGTTTTGGTTTACATTTCCTTAATAATAAGAATATTAACTTCTCCTAGCAATAATGAGGTGATGGATGTATTTTATTTGCCTGTCGACTGTCTTATTTGGAGAAATATTCATTCAAATATTCTGTCCATTTAAACAATGATGTTGGCTGTTGTTATTGTTGAGTTGTATGATTTTTTACATATTTTGGTTATTAACTCCTTGTCAAACATATGAGTTCTAAATATCTTCTCTTTTTCAGTAGAATTGGTTTTCATATTGACTGTGGATTCTTTCATTGCAGATAATTTGTTTAGTTGATATATTCATATTTGCTGATTTTTGCTTTTGTTTTTTCTATAGCAGTTGTGGTCAAACCTATAAAGACTTCACTAAGGTAAATGTCCTTACTGCCAATGTTTTCTACTATGAGTCTTCTGGTTTCACAATTTTAATAAAAGACAAATCTTTAATAAAATTTGGATTGATTTTATATATGGTGTATGGTAGTGGCTAACTTTCAGTTTTCCATGTATGACTGTTCAGTTTTTCCAGCACCATTTACTGGAAAGACTTACCTTTCTTCATTTTTTTTGCCTCTTTTTCTATTTATTGGTTGTCTTATATGTTTGAATTTATTTCTGGGCTCATGATTCTGTTCCATAGATCTATCTGTCTGTTTCTATTCTAATACCATGCCTTTTTGATTACTATTGCCTTGGTATAGGTGCACAGAAAGAGACTATAACTAAAATGAAGAGACAGTATATTGAATTGTAGAAAATATTTGCACATCATACTCCTGACAAGGTATTGATATTGAACAGCTGCAAAGAACTCATGGAATGCAACAAAAAGAAAACAAATACCCCAATAAAAAAATGAGCAGAAGAGCTAAATAGGCACTTCTCCAAAGAAGACATGCATGAAAAGACAGACACATAAAAAAAAGACACATAAAAGAATGTGTGTTATCACTTATCATAAGGAAACACAAATCAAAACCTCAATGAGATATTATCTCACACCTCATATGAGCCAAGAGAGCTATGAAAGAAAAACAAGTGAATCAAGAGTATGGAAAATAAGGAACCCTATAATACTGTTGTTGGGAATATGGGTTGATCAAAGACTGAAAATGGATCTGCCATGTGACCCAGGATTCCACACTTAAGTATTTACCCAAAAAACACAAAACACCAATACAAGAGTCTTAGGCCCTGCATCAAATACTGCTCAGCACAGACACCCCAGACACAGGAAGACGAGGATAAAAGAGAAAGTTTATTAGGACTCAGCTGAGGGCAACTGAGTCAAGGGAGATTCAGCCGCCCCAACTGCTCATTTGCAGGTCTTTTTATATCATTTTGCAAAGCTTAAATTGCACATTTGCATTCTTATTCCAAAACCAAGCAGAGGTAAAATATGGCGGACATGTATAGAGACATAAATTAAATTTATGAGCACATGTGCTGGATAATCTACCAGGCAGGAAATGCCTATCTGTTTCCCTTTCCCAGGGGAGTGCTATCCCCTGAGAGAAGGGAGCCTGTGCCAATTAGGGGACAGAGACACTCCTTTTGCGGTGCTTAATGTGAGACCCAGTCCAAACTTTCTGCTACTCATCAAAGAAGAAACCTTAATTCCTATATTTATTATTAGCACTATTACTATACTCAAGATGCGGAAACAACGTGAATGCCCAACAACAGATGAATGAATGGATCAAGAAGATGCAGTATATAGACACAAAAGAATACTACTTAACATTCATAAAAGATAAACTCATGCTATTTGTGGCAACATGAATTTAGTTGGAGGACTGTGTTAAGCAAAATAATTCAAAGGGAAAATGATAAATACCATATTGTATCACCTATATGTTTAATATAGAGAAACCAAGCAAAAGTTAAGACAAAGCAAATCTTTAAGTCAACTCTTGAAAGCTGACCATACATCTGCTCATCTAGGAGGGAAGAGGGAAGAAGGTGGTGGGGTGAAAATGGTGGTGGGTAGAAAGCACATTGGATTACAGTGAAGGACTATGTTGGTTGGAGAGCTACAATGACCACATCTGAGGAGAAAAAATCTTGCATTGTCAAAATATTAAGAAGAATGCAATAGTATGGTGCTTCATTAAAATTAAATGAATGAAAGAATGGATAATAATAAAAGGAATGTCACAGGCACAGGTAGGTTTTACAATAATGAGTAACTCCTCAGAGACAGTGCTCTCCAAGAGATTACATTCTGGTGTTGAAAAACAGTATATAAGAAAGCAAGTCACAGAAGACTATTTCAAGAACCAAAGTAGGCAGAAATAAATGAAGAGCAAAAAGAAATTTTAAAGTTCACGTATCCACCTATGGACCTGCTTCAACTTGGGGATCCTCAAAGGACAAGCCAACATCTGAAAATAAGTTGTGTTTATATGCCTAAAATTTCATATCTGCCACCACTAAAGAAAAATTTTCACCTCTGATGCCCCGCCCTCAAGCAACATACTGAATGCAAAGTTAAAACAGTTTTGGAAACCAAGAAAGGGCACTTCTTCATAGAAAACCAATGGAAACTTGGACATCAGTAAAAGGATTTTAGGAAGAGAAGGAAAGATATTGGACAGAACCAGAATGAAAAACAAGAATAGGGTTCTTCCAAGAATTTTGAGGGTCCATCCACTTTTCATTTCAAACACCTTAGGAGAAATAGATACAAGTCAAAGAAATAACAGCTTTAACAGATACTGGCGCCACATTATTGGTTTTGAACCCTACTCAATATTGGGTGCTTTCTTCCAAGTGATATAATAACAATGACATAGGGCTATAAAACTCACCAATCAAATATATGTCTCTTCCTATAAATTTCCAAGAAACAGAAGTTAAAGGAAAAACTGTTCTCTCTAGTGACTAGTGATCCTGTATTTAATTGATAGAGAAGGGACATTTCAACATATGTGGAACACATATCCCATTTACTTGAAAAGGATAAATATATTGAGAACTAACTGAAACACCTACACACTAAATATTCATAAAGTAATGATTTTTATTCAAATATTTATTCAAGAAACTGATGAAATTCTTAATCAACTTCTGCAACAACTTTCTACTTCCACATCCACAGCATAGGAAAAATTCATTAAGCATAACCAATTAAAATACTCCTGGAGGGCCAGGTGTGGTAGTGTGGGCCTTTAATCACAGTCTCGAGAGGCTGAGGCTAGGAATCTCTTGAGTCCACAGGATTTGGACTATCCTGGGCAACATAGTGAGACCTCGTCTCAAAAATAAATTAATTAATTAATTAATTCAATTTAAATTAATTACCCCTGGACCCCAACAAACTATTTCCATATATTTTACAAACCCATTGAAGATAGAGCCATGGAAGGCAAACCTCTGTTATGGTCTATTTAGGAAAGGGGTGCATGCTATATGCCAGTTTCTGCATCCACCTATCTTCCTGGTAAAGAAACCAGCTTTCTCAGATTCTAAAAATCAAACTTCTATGACCTCAAGTAACCTAAATAATGCACTATAGCTCAATAAGCAGAATTAGAACAACGTTTTTGTTTCAAATCTCTAGCAGATTCTCAAGATATGACGCTCACAAGCTATGTAAAGAAAAACTGCAATTTTGTCTGACATTAGTCAATTACCTGGGTCATATAATTTTAGAGGACTTTTAATAGACCTAAGTGGAGTCAAAAGGGCCCTATCTTTCCCAGAAAAGAATAGAGAAAACTGGGAACTGGATCACATCAAGTGTGCTCCTCAAAGAGCAGTGACTAGAGCTTCTGCATTGGGCCCAACAGCATAAACAATGAAAAACTTAAAAGTGGTTTTAACCCAGTTTCCAGCATTGGGCCTTTACATTCATAAATTGCATGTTTTCCTATTCACCCACAAACATAGGGTGACTTCAGGGGCTTTAACAATATGGGGGTTGTCAGAGGTCAGGTTACTAGTGTCAAAAATCATACCCAGTGGCAAGGACCGTCTTTATGGCTTAGGGTTACAAAAGCAGCTGCATTATTCTGTCATGTCACTGAGGAGTGTAGGAAAGACCTTTTTCATCTGTTTCTCATTCAGTTGGAATTCTGTTAGCTTTGCATCATAGTCAACACTATCTGTTAGCTGATTGGCCTCTTATGAAATCATTTTGTTTTCCCCTAATATGACATAACGGCAGCAGGTTGAGCCCACTTCTGGAAGAAATGGACTCAACAAACCTCAAACACGACTGTTTGACTCTTGACCCCTACAAATGATTTACATGAAAACCCTGTACTGGGAAGAGGCACAAACTCTGAGCCAGTGGGTGGCGCTCACAGTCAACTTGATTGTAGAAGGTGAACCTTTTCAAACTCCACAACCCAAGTGGGCTGATGGGAAATAGGCATGGGGCTGAGGTTCTTGGGCAATTGAACTGCAGGTCCTGGAAGTTAAGTCACTGGTGAAAGGGGTATCTGTGGACAAGTCCTCAGTTTTCCGTTTCAGGCTTCAGTTTGAACCTTGGTTCAGTGTGTCCAACTGCAAATTCTCATGCTTCCTCCCACCCCCAAATAAGTCCTGTTATTGCTTCGCTCCATATGTCTGTTTTTGGTCCTCTCTTGTAATTTGTGAACCACAGAATGAAAACCCCCACCTCCTGCCCCAAGTTTGCTTGGTTTCATACTAATGCGGACCCTGTTTTACTTACAGGTGCTTCTAATTTATAAGGATCTGCTAGGAAATATCAAGCTGGATATGTTGTGACCTCCTAAGTGTCTGTTTTTCAAATTGCTCCCTTGCCTGAGACTCACACGGTGCCACAGCAGTACCTGTTACATTGGCCTCCCAGAACTTGCCAATTGGCAAGAGGAAAAAGAGCAAACATACACAAACTGTAGATATGCATTTGGAGTGGTATGTGATATGGGATTGCTTTGGAAGCAAACAGGATTCTAGAACTTTGCCAGACAACCTATCAGAAGTGGAAAATAAATGGCTACTTTGTTAGAGACCTTCCTGTTTCCCAAAGAATTAACAGTAATTAAAACACACAACAGACACCTTGAGCAAATCAAGCAGCCAGGACAGATCAATCAGCCCAGGATGCAGTCTTCACACAGCAAGTGACCTTACTCAGCAAGTTTTCTCTCTTATGCTACTTGATTGAGACTAATTTACAGGGGGGAAAGAGCTGTTAAAAAGGAGAAACAGAGGCAGACCAAGAAAAGGGAGTTTTTCATTCTTACAGGGGGATGAGGCCAAACCCAATAATTTTCTTAGGATCACAGCTTCCTTTTTGCAGCCCATTCATGACTTAACCCAATGGGCCCAAAAAAAAAAAATGGTCTCCCTTGAACAGAAACGTTTTGGGAATACTTATTTTATGGTGGCAAAAATGGTGTATCCAAGTGTTTAGTGGGCCCTAACTATGACCCAGGAAACCTTTACACAGCAGAAAGGACACACACCTCTTGGAAGCTTGTCAAATGAATTTTATCCAAAAGCCCCCTCATTTATCCATATGTACTTAAAAGGTAATGATTTGCATGTTCTCTCCTAAAGAAGCCTTCCCACAGGGCAGGGCAATGCTTATCATTAGGAATGTTCCATTCTAGTGTGAGAAGCCTTGCTGAACAGTGCTGTGACTGCAGATCTCACCTACCAGACAAATCACAAAATAAATTTGTAAAATCTGCTCATTAACTGCAACAAATAATGAGAGACAAAATGCAATTTTATCTTCTCCAGATGCTGTACTAGGCACCAACGAGGGCAGTGGGTGGTGAAGGATTCAGACCATAACCAGGGAGGTGGATATGGTCTGACACACCTCTTTAGTCTTTAGGTAACATACAGCTGAAATGCAAGAGGCGCCTGTTGTTGGACAGGAGGTGCAGTATTGCTCATGAATGCAACAGACCAGAAGGGGAAATACTGTGAGAATATTATGAACATCCTGGAACCATTTCCCTGGGATTGTAGGCAAGATAACCAGCCATCGGCATGGGCTTAACATAGAGCAGTGTGTCCAGTTCTGTGAAACCGCCATGCAGTAATGTCATGCCCTTGGAAAAATCACCTTTACACCCTCTGCTAATGACCAAGGAGCCAGCTAAAGATTTGAACAATGAGCCTTTATATCTCTATGGTGTTTTTTGTTGTAGTTGTTGTTGTTGTTGTTTTTGAGACTAGGTCTCACTATTTTTGCCCATGGAACCATAGGTTCACGTTGCCCGGGGTACCACAGACTCAAGCAGTCCCCAGCTCAGCTTCCCAGGTAGCTGGTATTACAGGCACGTGTCACCAGACCCAGCTTTTTTTTTTTTTTTTTTGGGGGGGGAACTAGGTCTCGTCTCACTATGTTGTCCTGGCGGGACTTGCACTTGCGATTCCCAGTCCCAGTCACGCTCCATAGGCTGACACTAACAGGTACATGCCACCATGCCCAGCTTTCTACGGTGCTTTCTTTCAGAAAAATTATCAAATCCCAGCTTTTCCCTGCCCTGTGTATAATTAGCGTCAATATTTCTTCAGATTAAGATAAACTTAGAATATCAAAAGATCTAAGTCTATTGATAAAAACCAGAAGCCCTCTCCCTGTCAAGAATCATGACCTTTTTTGATATCACTGACTCACTGGTCCTGTCTTCTGCATACCTGCTCCTCTGTAACAGTGCATAAACTGTGCATAACTGATCTCAGTCATGCATATCTGATCAGTGCATAAACTGATCTCAAAACTGTGATTGGTGGAGCTATCTCACTGAGTAAAATCTGGCTGGGTGCTTCTGGGTTTACATCTCACTTTGATCACCTATTAAATTCTTGTCTAACTATCACTCAGACTTTTGTTTCAGTCAGTAACATCTGTCTCCCCATCCTAAGCATCTGGCCCCACCTCTCGATTCACAGTGGACATGTCCTGCTCAGATTTCTGCCTCCACCATGGAAGTGCAGGACCTACATGCTGTCCCCATAGATGCCACGGGTGAATCCAGGCTTGCTGAAACCCAAGTAGAAGAAAGCAATGTGGGAACATATAAAACACTAATCCTACACAGATTTCCCAGGCCACCTTGAAAATATGAGAGGAGAATGGAACCAGGAAGACAACAAAACAACCACATTAATTAATATACTTTAATTTGTTTTAAGCTGTTCTGAATTTGTGTGGCAGTTAGAAATTGAACTCTGTAACTGAACTCTATGTGATAATCTCAAAATTACTTTAAGCCTGTAACTGTTAGAACCTGAACTTTGTGATACAATCTCAAGTTTTGTGATAGTTAGAATTTGGAATATTCAGTTTGTGGCAGTTGTGGTTCTGAACTTGATAGACAAAACTCCTGTGATGAGCAGGAAGGGAGTGAATGCCCTTCTGTGATAAGCACACTCAGGGTATTTCACAAAACTGCTTCTTTGAAACCTTTTTCCTAGAAATTGTACCCTGTGTAAGCTTAATGTAGTTTTTTTCTTAATTATAAAATTGTAAGCATGTGTGATAAGTACAGTTGTGTGACGTAAGAAGAGTACATAATTCAGACCCCACAACTCACACAAAAGAGTTGAAGACTTTGGAGCTCAACTCTCAGCACTCACTTCTCTCACTTTTTGCTCCCTCCTCACCTGATAACTGGATCTCTGGTTGCACCCCCATCCACCCTGCCCTGGAAATATCTCAGCTAACCATAGTCTGTGGTGTTTCCTCTAACCACTCCCTTCAAGACAGTCCATGATTCATTCTCTCCTGAAGACCTGGTCCTGTAATTCCCTGAGTGACCAAAAAATATTCCATACTCACCACAGGCACAGGAACACCCTCCGTACCTTGGTAGGTACCACAGAGAACTGCTTGCAAGGAAGTGGTTATTCACTGGTATGGAGGAGAGGAAGGAAATGAAAATAAGGAAAAAGAAGCAGCTAAAGGATTAAAAAAGGTGCAAAAGTGAAGGAAGGTTGGTGAGATGGGGTTCCAGGAGATAAAAATGATCTAATCAACTTCTATCAGAACCAAACTGGCAACTCCCCTTTGCTCCCCCTCCCTCCATTCCCAGATCTAAAACGGAATCCAGAAAGGGCCAAGGGGAGGGAAGAAGCCCATTGTCTGTTATTCCTCATGTCTTGGAATCCAAGCAATCCTTACTAGCATTAACATTACAAATGTCAAGCTAGACTAAATCTTTTTCTTATTAGAAGAATAAGAAATATTCTTATTTTCTATTAGTCACCTAATAGAAATATAAAAATAGCACTGTGTCATCTAACCCCAGATAGAATATCTAGAAAAAAATGTTTGATTGTGGTCTCTCCTCACCTTGTCTGACTTCTCCCCTTCCTCCTCTGAATGTCTCAGGTATAAGACCAGCTTCAAGGGTTGGGTTCAATGTTTGTTCTTTCTCACATTTTTTAATCTCCTCCATTGATGTTTTTACATCCTGTATCAGTTTATTCACTTATTAAAAGTTTCCATTTTTATCTCTTCATTATTTTTTTCCCCTCAGGACATTCATTTTTCTGTTTTCTTATATACCTGTAATCAGTGTTTTCTGTTTCCTTCCATTGAATTTTTATCAATGTAACTCTGTATTTGATAGGGAGGAAAGGAGCAAGAGACTAGGGAAAGATACTTTTGGGGACTGCAGAGACATGAGACTGGTAGGCCGGTAGCCCAAGTGACCAGGCTGGGTGGAAGTCCCCTGGAAGAATGAGCTGATGGTGGCAAGGAGCCATGGTGGCCAGGAGGAGTGACCAGTGTGGAGAGAGTGGCACTGAAGTAAGGTGGCATAGTGAGATGGTGGTACCTGGAGATAGCCAGGGGGTTGGAAAACTGATTTGGAATCGGCAGTTTGTTGAAAAAAACTGGAGAACCTTGGAGAAGCAGAGCAGCTTGGAATGCTGGAGAGAGAAGAAGCAAAGAGAAGATGCTGAAGAAAAGACTGGACTTTGTAGAGTGCCTGACTCAGATTTGGAGGGGCAAAGGGGCACCATCATGAACATGTGTCTTTGAGAACTTAGAGACTAAAAATGGTGACGGGGTTAAGATAACTGGCCACTTGTGGCTTTAAGGACTTCCCCCCCTGTTAATATTCCCTGTAAATAAACCCTGTTGTTAAACTGCATTTGACTGGCAACTGCTACTTGCGGGTAGTAAAAACCTGAGGGAACCTGGGTGGCAGAAGCCGCATTTTAAATTTGGCGTGTTGGTTGAAAGTTTCTGCCCCTTGTGCACCCTATTTCATATATATATATATATATATATATTTTCAAATTGTTGATTTTGTAATATTTGGGTGCATACCTAGGAATGGAATTAGTGGATCATTGGTATATCTGTTGTTAATATTTTGAAGACTCTCCATACTGTTTTCCAAAGGGGTAGGACTGAAGCCGGGACCCAAAGATGAACCCAGTTCCAAATATGGGCATTGCAGACACCTGCATCTGAAAAACAGAGACTAAAACTAGCCTGAGGCCAGTTCCCCCCTTGGAGAGTAAAGTGGTTACTCTAAAAGTAACCAGGGAGACTGGGGTTATATAATGTAGGGTCCTGAGGTCAAAGTCCGGCGCAGAGGGAAAAG
>PVHY01023805.1:8765-20555 GCA_004024945.1 Uropsilus gracilis
GTCTTCTTTCACTGTCATTTATTAATTTTTAGTCCCTTGGGTTCATCCTCTTCTTTCCTGTAGCAATGTCCTTTTGTCTGGTGTGGACATGGTTTCCTGGGACACTGTGGTCTGTGCTTAGTTTTCCAAGTGTCTTTTTGCTGCTGGCCACCAGTTCACACATGATTGTGTTCTTTCAGTGCCTCCTCCTCCTTTCTGGTCAGCTGCTCCAGCCTATCTTCTGTCATATTTTGCTCCTTCTTTGTTTTGTAGTTCTGGTTGCTGGTGCTGGGAGCATTTCTCCCAGCCAAAGTTGCCCCAATTTTTTTTGATAGAGATAGGCCCTGGCAAATGGTTGGTCTGGTTACCACTGCCCATCTCTATGGCATCCTCACATGCTGAATGCATCGCTAAATGGGAAGTTCTGTTCCCATCGCTGTAGATCACAGTGGTTGTATTTCTGAGGTAGTTTGTCTCTATAATCAGTCTTATAGTCCTGTGTCCCATGGATCTGACATATTCTTTGTTCCGGAATACTTCTTTTTCACCTCTGTATTCATGTGCAACTGCCGTTGAGTTGCTGATTTAGCTGCTTCTGGTGAGGGTTTACTGGATTTGGAGAAGACCAGAGGGAATGACCCTGACAACCCACTACCCTCCCCACCTGTGCGTCCAAAGGTGGGAGGGGCTCAGTGCCCAGCAGCATGGCTGAACTGGGTGTGTGGGCGGGGCTACACCCCCACCCCCTGCCTTACTCGGCCACTTCATGGTAGGGTGACCAGGGCAGTGGCATGGCAGGCGGCAGGGCCCCCCCTTATCTTGTGCTCCCTGAACCCCGAAAGGAGCGCAGCAGACTGGATGGCTGGAAGTTCAGTGCCAGGCAGCATGGCCCAGTTTACATTTCTATCACAATGCCTAATGATTCCATTCCTCCATCCTCAACTTAAATGTTATTACCTTCATTATACATAGTTTATCTGAGTAACTTAGGTATGAAGTAGCATCTAGCTGGTGTTTGATATGCATTTCCCTAATGACTAATAGTATTAAGCATCTTTTCACATGTTTACTGACCATGCAATTTTTCTTTGGAAAATATCTATTCAAATTGTTTTTGAAAACAACTTGGTATTAAGATCTTCCCCAAATCTTTTTTTTTGAAACTGAGGTTAGAAGTTCAGACACTGACTGCCTGGTTGAACTACCCCACTTTTCCTTCAATGTGAAAATAATTGCATAAACAAACATAAGCTTTTTATGATTTTTCATGAGATTTTTACTTGTAGTTTCAGTATGACAGTTAAGAGAGAAGGGCTATTTTTATCTCACAGGGGTGGGGGGGGGGGGGGTGGGGGGTGTCAGCAACCTAGCTAATATTCTCTCGGCAGAACTATAAGGCTGTAGTATACCAAAGGGGTAGGGCGTGGGGGGAAGAAACTTGTATGTGACTTCTACTCAAAGATCCATTTCTTGGTTCAGGCTTAGTTACTCTTCATCCCACTCCCGTTTCCTAGTTAACCAGAACAACTGAGTTGAGGAATTGCATTTACAAAGAAAATGAGTTCACCGCCTGAAACACTCCCTCCTCTCTACATGGTAGAATCTTTACCAGGCATTATTAAAGTACAATGCTTTTAGCATCCCCATGGACTAAGGTATTCTGAGTAACACAAGGTTCTGCTAACTATTATGAAAGCTTTCTTATTTTACTTTAGGCAGTTATAATAATGAAGATGGGTCAAATTAAATGAAAAGGTGACCTTGAGAAATGAGCAGATGCCACTACCTGGACTTTTTTCACTGTTCTATAAACAAACAAACCCGGCTAAAATATTGTAACTACTGGGAGTAAAGAGCACTTGAAGGAACACAAATCCTTCAGCAGCATATTGGGGGAGGACAGCAAGGACACCAGCATCTGAGTGTGAGAATCACGACACCCATTTTCTCACCTCAGCTCTTCCCAGCTCTCTGGAAAACCTTGGAGAAGAGTGTGATAGAAACAGCTAAGTTTGTTTCCAGTGATTTCACAGACCTTTTGAAGTGTTGGTTGAAACTTAGTTCTCTTATCCCAAAATTCTTAATTGTGATAAATGGATAAACAGACATACCACTGATTTTTCTCTCCAGCAGCAGATCTCTCTGTCAAGTAAATGATTAGTACCTGAAATTCATTTTAGGTAACAGCAAACAAAAGACAGCTGGACACGGTGGCTCGTGCCTGTAAGCGTCAGCCTATGAAGCGGCTGGTGCTAGGGATTGTAGTTCGAGTCCCACTCGGGCAACACAGTGAGACCTAGTCCAAAAAAATAAACGGGCATGGTGGCATGTGCCTGTAATCCCAGCTATCTGGGAAGCTGAGACTGGAGATTGCTTGAGTCCATGGTACCCCGGGCAACATGAGCCTGCGGTTCCATGGGCAAAAATAGCGAGACCTAGTCTCAAAAAAAAAACCAGACTGCCGTGTTCCTTCACCTCCGCATACTCTGCGCTGGGGAAAAGTGGCCCAGCTTGTGAGAGAGAATATATCCCTTGCCCAGTGACCTGAGAGCCTTGACAAGTAATGGATCTTCTACCATCTCTTCCAGGCCAGGAAGAAATAAACAATTTTTCCTTAAAAAGTCTACTGGGCAACAAAGCGGGGTTCAGGAATCACAGAATTTAAATCCTTGACTTCCACTGCCACTGCAGCCTCTCCTGTGTTACAATCAGTTCATCACTTGATCTGTAATCATACATGGGGTTAACTCCAAATAAGGTTGATGTTAAAATATGTGCTTAGATGGTCTATCATTGGTAGTGTGTCTTAAACTGATGGGCAAGAAGCGAGTCTTACAGATCTGAAGCAATATAAAAGCAAATAAATAGGAACAAGAAGCAAAATACTTTCCCTTAAAGTCCATACTTTACATTAAAATCAAAAGGCAGAAGGAATTCAGAAAGCAACCAGTATGGTTATGATATACGAGATCCACATCTCTGATGTGGAGAGAAGCCCAGAAAAACAGGCATTCCTTGCAATCAAATTTGAGGTTTCATAACTAGAAATTTAGATCCAACATCTTTCCCAAGTTCTCTTTACTATGACTTGTAGTAATTAACAGCAACAATGGCAGATGTCTATGCAGTAATCAGTACCAGGCTAAAGGCTTTCCATGGACTCTCACTTAACCAAGAAAATAATCCCATGATGTAGGAACTACTGCGATTCCCATATTACCACTGAGGGTAATCAGACATAAAGAAATTAAGTAAAGAAATTAAGTAACTTGGCCCAGGTTACTGCTTGAATGCAAACTAGTACCGGCAAACAACTTGCTCATAACCTTTCCATAAGCTGCTGTAGGGTAAATGATTTACTCAGACTTTTTCCTCCATTGATGTGTATGGCCAGCACCTGCGGTATGGCACCCTCCCCCATGACTGTGTATGCTCCTGGACCCAGATGGAGTGAGTGAGCACACCTGGGGCTAGGAGGAGGCAAAAAACAGGTGGTATTGCTCTGGGGGAGGGGGAAAGAAGGAAAAAGGAGATAAAGAGGCTGTTTCTTTATCACTAAAAATCGAAACAAAGGACTCCAAGAGCTCAGACATTCAGTCTGCTACAGCCAGGGTAAACCTAGGAGGACTGGGTTGGTTACCTAACCATCGCCTAGTGAAGGAGCCACTATCATGAAGCTTTTGAGCTGCTGAGATGTGTAGTGACTCTGAGGACTACATTTCTGATTTTAGTCCATTTAACGTCTCACACATAGCACTTATGATATGAGTACAGCTCTACACTCTAAGAGGTAAATGCGCTTATGACTTTATGATCATGGCCATTACTAGCGTAAATACTTTTTCTTCTTTAAACCACAACCTCGGTAAATTATCACAAATACTTTTAATTTCAGAAGATTACAGCAATTGTAAGTAAGGACCAATTTACTATAGGAGGTTTGAGTACTAGCTCTGTCAGTAATTTGACATGTGATTTGAACTCTCTAAGTTTTAGTTCCTCTATAAATACATATTTTAAATGCGATATAAATACCCTCATGACCATTGGATTACTGTATTAAATAAGATCAAGTATCGGAACATTTAGTACAATACCTGGACTGCAATAAGGGCTAAATAAATATGCTGGTAATTTTATTCTAGTAAATGTATTTACTTTCTTGCATTATTGTTCATTTTTGTACAGCATTTGATTTCTCCCCTCAGGAGTGTTCCCTACAGTTCTCCCACCACCACAGCACCTATGATCTACCATCATGTAATTATAACTCTTCATTTAAAAGCATTCAGTTTCAATTCTCAGAAAAGACTACTCCTACCTTATAAATATGCTCTTGAACTTCCTATCTTCATGATTTTGGGATAATTTCTTTCTTGGTGCACAGATAATTTATTCATACAATATATGTAATAACTGCTTCATCAAAAATTTTGAGAAATAAGTCAGTTAATACAGGTAATGTGTTTAAAATAAGACTTGGAATATATTAAATGCAAATTATTATTTGGAAAATAAATTTTAAAAAATCTTTGGCAAAAAAATATGTTCTGTGAGTTAAAATTTTTTAATCTTGGAATTAATTTAAACATAATACAAAGAGCTCAGTTTAACTTGAATCCTCAGTTTCAACACCCTGAAGTATTTGCTTTATATTTTATGTAGACATATTTCTTAAATGTTTCTTTATCCCTTAACACTAAAGTGTATTATGCTTTTGGGGGGAAAAAGGCTACCTCATATACAAGAGTACAATTATTAGAGTTCAGAAACATAACAGACACAATATCTTAATCCAGGTGATCAATTCTAATAGTAACAGCCCCACTGCCTACCCATCAAAGTTCAGGATCACAGGTGACCTCTGAATCTCCTTTAGTCCAGAACAAGCCTTTCTCCATCTTTCATGATTAACATCCTTAAAGAGCACAGACCAATTATTTTACATAATATACTCAACGTCTCCTTGTTACTCAGGTTATGTGCATTCTGGCTGTAATATCACAAAATTGATACTGTCCTTTCTCAGGTTATCTTGAATTACACAACATTCATTTGCACCATATTGGTGATAATTCTGATCACTTGATTAAGATACAGGTGAGTATATAGTTACTGCCTTTTCTTTTGCTATTAATAAGTAAATTTGAGGCTACGTAAATAAACCGTTGCACAAAATTCATCCCCTTTGCTAGATTTAGCATCTATGACTATATTTGCCTAATCAACTTTTATTGTAGAGGTTGCAAAATGATGAATTTCTTATGCATCATTTCTCCTACATCTATTGACTAGCATTCAACAATAGAGGAACACTTCCTTTACCCATTTTACTCGGTTACTTATTAACTGTATTGATTATGAATTCTTACTTTTAATAAGTACCTTTGAGTTTTTAAAAGCTCTCTTCATATGCAAGTGACAAGAAACTATAGCTCTGGATTGAGTCATCAGTAAAACAAAATTTATTTACTATCCAAGAGGAAGACTTAACTGAGACCTTTCTTATTCTGGATGCTTGTGAAGGCTTGTGGGCAAGAAAAGTTTAAAATTCTAAGACTCTGGAGTTGAAGACATTAGCATTAGCTCCAGCAGTTGACAATGTGAGTTATCACTGCAAAGTGTAATGCCGTTCATCATCAGACATGATATCATAACGCAAAAATTCAATCCAAACAACCCATCAATTTCTCCACAACTAGCAAATTTGAATGTTCTGGCAAACTCAAAAGGACATGATTTACAAATAGTAGGTAATATTTGGATCTTTTCAAAAAGCTGGGTTCCAGCTTTTTTATAAAACACAAATGTTTTCCTTTTGGAGTTCCCTGTGTCACTTTCTCAACAAACAGATTCTCCTATCAGAAGCTAGGGCTGTGTGATATACAAACAGAATGGGCTTGTGCGTATTTATTTTGTGGTCGGAGACCACACACCTAGTGGCTATTTACAATATTTACATTGCTCCTGATACTACAAGGCTGTCTCAGGGCTGAGACCAAAGCCCTGACCACACAGAGTAGGTCCTGGTCTAATGTGCAAACTAGTTGTGATTCTCCAGCCACAAGATGACATGTTAGTGGTGTTTGTTTTCTGCAAATGCTTATCTACTCCATTCAAATATCATCAAGAACACACTCCAGCTTAAACACTCCATGAACTCTTATTATTTCCATGAAATAATATTTCCATGAGATAGGTCTTTTATAAAGCTCTGTGAAGGTTTAGGGGTCATTATATCCTAAAAAAGACTTTTTAGGAAGGTTTCAAGCTCTTACCAAGAAAAGTCTGGCGACTCCAACAGCAAGCCTCTCTATCTTCAGATGCCAAACCAGAGGCTGTGGGGAGTTGAGCACAAACACAATAGGCTTGTGATGAATGTGAACCGAGGAGATGGGATTCAGGTGCAGAGTGACCTAGAAACCAACAAAAAGAGGAATCTTAATACAGCCTTTCCATTAATATCACTTAATGCAGCATCCAGGATATATTTTCACAGTTCTCTGTTAAGAGAAACAAGTTACATAGCTCAGACTCTATGGATAAGATACCCTGCACTTGATAATGATGCAAATGTTTGACCTTTTTTAGTATAAAAATGGCTATATGCTGTGGTTCAACCCACACTCATCTCAACCAAAACACGATTTGGTTCCTAGTAATATTGGAACACAAATAAACAAAGACCACAGATACACAGAAGACGTTCTTTTTTTCAAAGCTGGCAAAGGCAAAATAAAAGTTACCTTCCTTCAGAACTGCCTTATCCTTCACATCAAAAATTTAAGCTGAAAATTGGAGTACAGAAACCCTTAAGGGGGTGGCGGCGATTTCTGTGGATCACCAGAGAGATGGCTTTCTTCTCTTCCAGGTAAGCTCCAACCTCTACAAAGTTAGATGACTTCTGCCAAAGAAAAGTGCCTACAGCTAAGGGTAAGGCACTGCCAACG
This sequence comes from Uropsilus gracilis, assembly GCA_004024945.1. NCBI lineage: Eukaryota > Metazoa > Chordata > Mammalia > Eulipotyphla > Talpidae > Uropsilus > Uropsilus gracilis. The sequence continues at coordinate 15,695 of PVHY01023805.1, forward strand.
GGAGCTGCCAGGGCTTTCATCATCCCAGCTATTAGCTTGAAGGAGTTTTCCAAAGAAAAGAAGCACAGAGGACACACTGAAATAAAGCTGATTCTATCTACTCCCAATTTGAAAAGAGAGAAAGGGAAAACAGGAGAGACCATCCTGAGCCTGGATAGGAAAACTGTGGCTGGTTTTGATAACAGATCAATTGCCAGCTTTAGCATCATCACAAGTCACTTGTGAGGAGAGCTGAACCCATGAGTTCAATAGCATCCTGCTAGAGTATGTGAGCCAAAGTTGGTCAACATGAACCCAGAGAAGCAAAAGGGTAGCTCAGGAAACACTGAAGAGATGCTTTTTTATAAGCTCTGATTTTCTGTACAGAGGGGTAAGGCAAGATGCAAGGATCACATACATAAACAAGAAGGACTCACAAAACATTGATAATGGAGAGAAAAGACAAAATAAGAAAAGATACAATAGGGCTAACAGTACATCTCAGCACTAGTCCTGATGAGGACTGAATGGTTTGGATCAATGATTTGAATCTACATAATCATGAGGGATAAAGCACTGAGAGCTAGGCTACTTGCTATCTTCCCAGTGGTGGCTGACCTACTCAGGTATCCATCTTTTGTGGTAGAGACTGCCTGTGATACAATGTCACTGATCACAATATACCGTCAGATCACTGACAATAAGGTACTGAAACCTACCTTTTAATACCCATGTCTTAGCACACAGTAGGTATTCAGTAGATGCCAACTAAATATTTAATTCTTAACAGTGCCACAAAAGTACTGAATCCTATAAATATTTTGCATTATGGTAGAGAATACCGTCTCATTCACTACGGAGTGTCTTACCTTCCAAAAGAGAGATAAACAAAGATAGGTCTTACACTTAATACTGTGCTCCACACAATAATTTTTAAGTGGCTGGCTAATCATAGCAAATTTATGTTAGCTAAAAGGCAAGAAAGACTGAATACATCGATAAGTTCAAAGAGATTTAGCTAGTTTATAGAAAAGTACAAGAAACATAAGCAAGGCTCACTCTTTCATGAATAATTTCTGCAAGGATAATAGCGATCATTTCTGCAAGGACAGCTAGGATCGTATTTATACTTGGCATAAGTATTGTACTGAAAACAGAGTACTAATGAACATTGATGTCAAACACAGCTCCAGCACAACAGCATGCTCCTTAGCTGTACAGATGCTGTCCACATCTAGAAATAAACACACGGCTCATCACTATAAACAAGAAAGACTACAGAAAAAGCAGAGGCAAAGATTTAAACTGCAGCATGAACTAAACAGAGATGCACACCACAGAAAGCACACTTGAAGGAGAGTGAAGAAAGAACCAATGAAACTGTTACTTGTTCAAGTACTTAAACTTTCAAAAAAACATTCTAGCACTATTAGTATGGGTCAGTAGAAAGGTTCCTGATATATTCATTCAAAAATTTTACTGAGCACCGGCTAGCAAACCGGGTAGCCAAATAGATCCACATCTCTGTGTGAATCTTTTCCTAATAATGATCTCTCTAGTCCTTGGGCACATAATCTTCCTTGGTGCTCACACATGAAATGTAATAAATACATATCTCCAATGAAAGATAATTTGTTTTTAAAAGCTTAGGAAATGAAATGAAAAATATGTATGAGACAGATATCAACAGTCAGGCCCCAAATTCTCCAGATGGTCAATAGTGTGGTGGCTGGCTGATCCAATCGAGAGATTTCTAGGAGCTGCAGCTCTCTGAGCTTTCCTGGAAACAAGCTCCCTTCTCGATACGAAATGTCTGGCCAAGCTGAATCCCGAACTCAGGCACATGGGATCCAGGCAAAGTCCCAAAAGCCATTTGGCAGAGAAGAATTCACACTACAATTGGGAAATTAAAAAAAAAAAAAACAACGATTTTTTTAAAAGATCAGTTGGCAGGAAAAGAGAGTCCCCCAAGCACCCATTGGCCTAAACCCTCAACAACCTTCCTCTTCTGTCCTTTCTCCACTTGAATAAATCCTGCTAAAGGGAAGATAGAGGACAACCAAAAACAATCAACAAAGAATGGCAATACAAAAGGCCCCGGAAATGTGGGAAGGACACACCGGGAATATCGCCTAAAGAATTTCTGGGTTAGGTGCTTAATTTCAAAAGGGTGGGTAGGGAAAAAAGCAACCAAGCAAAAATTTAGAGCCAATTATAGCTCAGGACTGATTTGAACATCCTGATAAGGTTTTCAAGGGTAGGGTGTTCAGTGATCATGGCCTACCAGATAGAGCTGGGACAGATTGCAGCTAAGGAAAAGCCCATGGAAAGAGAATTCAGATGCTACCCAATCATTTCCAGTTTGGAAACTCAAGCAAAAGCTTAAAGAATTGACTCTGAATTCTATGTCAATTTTACACACAAAAGCATATAAATCATTTAGTCCCTGGGCTTCATTAAAGAAGAGCTAAACATTAGACCCCTGTGAACTGGGAAGGTTACGCTAAAGGGGACTAGTCCCAAATGAGAAATCAATGATTAGTCTCTAAGTGGCTTCTTCATTAATCTTTGAGTCATGAGAATTTGAGAAATTAAAGCTAATTATGCACCCTCCCTGTACAATAATAATAAAAAAATTTAATCTGCACACAAAATTTTGCAGACCACATCAGGGCAATGCATTCATTGAAGAGCATATGAACTTCAAGTTAAGTGCCCATTAACCCAGATTAGGAACCTTTATGGAAAAGAAAAGTTCTAATGCCAGAAACAGAAACTAAAAACATTCCATCCAAATGAATTGAAACTATACTTCTGGTCTTCAGATGTCATCCTCCAGGGAAAGAATTTTACAGAATTAAACTTTCACATGCAGTTTCGGATCCTGAAAGCATGCTTTGACCACACAGCTCATAGGGCCTGATCCAAGATCCCACTCTAATAATATTCATCTCAAACACTGCTGAGTCTTCCTAATGGCATGACATTTGCAAGTAAGATGTGTCACATCCCATATGTAGACACTAATTCATACATTACTGAATCCTTCCTTAAAAGAAGGAAAATGAATTGGTCTAATCTGTTCTTTAACAGCAATTTATGCTAGGTCTTTTGGGGTTACCTGTGCACTTCAACAGACTACTAGAGATAATCAATGAATTTCCCTTATTTTATAAAGAAATTCAAAGTTTATCTCCTGAATACTTCTCTGAGGTATCATAATACAATTTTGACCAAGTCGAGATCAACTTTAAGGAGCATAAAGCCTCCCAGAAGAAAGACAACCGTGCCATCTCCCATTTAGGAAGCATGCTCTTGCCTACTTTAGAAAATAAGGTGACAAGGACAATTTTCCCTTGACCTTGCCATGATGAAGATCTTTCAGTTCTTCAAAGACTATCTCTGATAAGGAAAAATCACACATTGTCTCAGACTCTGTAGATCACTTTATGAAAATGAATTATGTGCTTTATAAGAAAAGGAAAAACACTATAGAGAGATACCATATGAAACTTGTTTTGAGTTTTACAGGATTTATAGTAGAAATAGAAGGTAAATCTACCATAGTGATTTTTATTTTACTTATATAGAAAAATAAAAATCTATGTTTAACGTCCCACTCCTGGGATATGTTAAAACAAATAAAAACAAGAGAGTAAAACAAGCACTATAAAAGTCTAATGTTCAATTTTGCCAACAGGGCAGCGAGGTTCCACTACCACTTTCTGATTTTGTAAAAGCGCCTGAAGACCCAGAAAACAAACAACATTCAAAACCCTACTCACTACCAGAGACTCCTGTTCCTGAAAGCCAGACCAAATAATGCTCTGAAACAGATATGTCAACAGTCAGTTTACATGAAGAGAGATAAGAACAGAACTCCAGTAACTTTTCCATAACCAAGAACCAGGAAATCACACCCTACTCTGTATACGGCCATCATCTCTCCCCCACTTGGGAGGTATGGGGCGGTCCACTTGGCAATACTGTTGATAGGAACTGAAATCATAGTGAATCTGGATCTCCCAGCGCTTGAATAGCAGGAACACACCACCACTCCTGGCTCTCCCAGCACTTCCTTTTTTTTTTTTTTTTTTTTTGAGACTAGGTCTTGTTATTTTTGCCTGTGGAACCCCAGACTCTCGTTGTCTGGGGTACCACAGACTCAAGCAATCCCCAGCCTCAGCTTCCCAGGTAGCTGGGATGACAGGCACGCACCACCACACCCAGCTATTTTTTTGGAACTAGGTCTCGCTATGGGCCCCAGGCGGGACTCGAACTGCGATCCCTAGCCCCAGCCGCTTCATAGGCTGAAGCTTACAAGCACGAGCCACCGTGCCCGGCCTTCTCCCAGCACTTCTAATTCACACAGTGAGACAGCATGTTTTTTCAGGACTTGGTACAACAGCTGAACTCCAATCTCACTTACACTTGGACAATATGGTCTTGAGAAACTCAAATTTGACCCCCAGCTGCATCTGAAATGTGCATGTGATTGCTGGGAATGGACAACAGTAGCTCATTACTGCTATAATGTTTTATAGTGATTTCAGTTTGATGAAGCCCCTACAGTTGACATTTCATTAACCACTGCTTGTCTTTCCTTCCCTATTTGGGGACTGATATAAAAAGATTCCCTTAAAATATTCTTGTAGGGGTGGACAAGAGCTTTAAATTTTTTCCCTTATTTTTACATTTCTCTGTGTTTCTAGGTTATCATCCCTCCGTGCAGAATTCAAAGAATCTCAATCCTCTCATGTCTCTACCACAGGGCATCAAGAGAATAGTCTCCCTGGTTTTGATAGGGTGTGCCCCCCCCCATTGTCTCCTGTTTAAGATTGCAGATTTCAAGGACAGGTAATGTTAAAATGGGGGAATGACC
>PVHY01023806.1:0-20434 GCA_004024945.1 Uropsilus gracilis
TCTTTCTTTCTTTCTTTCTTTCTTTCTTTCTTTCTTTCTTTCTTTCTTTCTTTCTTTCTTTCTTTCTTTCTTTCTTTCTTTCTTTCTTTCTTTCTTTCTTTCTTTCTTTCTTTCTTTCTTTCTTTCTTTCTTTCTTTCTTTCTTTCTTTCTTTCTTTCTTTCTTTCTTTCTTTCTTTCTTTCTTTCTTTCTTTCTTTTGCTTGTTGCAGTTAAATTGTTCCCAGTACCAATTATTGAAGAGGCTTTCCTTATTCCAGTGTATATTCTTTATTATAGATTAGGTGGTTACACATGTAGTTTTATTCTGGGGTTTATATTCAAATCCATTGGTCTCTATGTCTGTTTTGTTCTAGTACCATACTGTTTCCATTATAATGACTTTGTAGTATTATTCAAGGTCTGGAGTATAATGATTCCATTTCTTCTGTCTTAGTCAGGAGATCTTTCACTACTCAGGGTTTTTTGTGATTCCACATGAATTTCAGGAATATTTGTTCTATTTCTTTGAAGAGATTGCCATGGACATTATTATTGGAACTGCATTGAATTTGTAAGTTTCATTTAGTAGGATGCCATTTTTATAACATTAATTATTCTGATCCATGAACAGGAAATATCTTTCTGTTTCCTTGGATCTTGTATGTCTTTTAACAATTTTTTTAAATTGTGCTTATATAGGCCCTTCTCCTCCCTTGCTAAGTTTATTCCTAAGTATTTAATGGTTTTTTTTTTGTAATTTACAACTGTAAATGGAATGGTATTCTTAATTTCTTCCTCTTGAGATTATTTGTATATAGGAAGGTTACTGATATTTGTGTATTAATTTTATAATCTGCTACTTTATTAAACTGGCTTATTGTTTTAATTCATTTCTCTGTGGATGTTTTGAGATTCTCTACATATATTATCATATTACCTGCATATACTGGTAGTCTCATTTCTTCTTTCCCTACTTAATTTCCTCTTATGTCTTTGTCTTACTTAATTGCCCTAGCTAGGATTTTCAGTACTATATTGAAAAGCAGTGATGAGAGTGAACATCCTTGTCTTGTTCCAGATTTTAATGGTTTTTAGATTTTCACCATTAAGAATGACTTTAGCTATGCATTGTCATAGATGACTTTTCTTATGTTAAGATATATCCTTTATATAATGAGGTTCTCAAGGGCCTTTATCTAAATGGATGCTGGGTTTTATCAAATGATTTCTAAGCATCAATTGATATGATCATAATGGTCTTTATTTTTCTTTTTGTTGATGTAATGAATTACCTTAATTGATTTTCTTATACTAAACCAACCTTGTGTCCTTGGGATAAATCTTATTGGTAGTGGCACATAATCCTTTTGATGCTTTGTTGGATTCTGTTTGTTAAGATTTTATTGAGGATTTCTGCACCTATGATCAATATGGAGACTGGGTTGTAGCTTTCTTTGTGTTATCTTTGCTTGGTTTTAGTACTAATATAATGTTGGTCTAGTAAAATGCATTCAGTAGATTTCCTTCTAGATTTTTTGAAAGAGTTTTTGTAGGATAGACATTATTTCATCTTCAAACTTTTGGTAAAACTTATTTGTGAAACTGTCTGGCCCTGGGCTTTGTTTTTTTTGGAGTTTTGATTACTGTTATCAATGTCACTATTTGTAACTGGTTTAGTTCTCTCTTCAGTTTTGGGTTATTTCTGTATTTCAAAGAATGTCATTTTCATCTATATTGTTGAACTTGTTTGCATATAAATGTTCATTATCCTCTGAATTTAGCTATGTCTGTTGTAATTTCTCTTCTGTCATTTATAATCCCACTTATTTGTATTTACTCCCTTTTTTCCTGTGAAACTTACTAGGGGTTTGTCTGTTTTTATTTAATTTTTTGAAGAATGAGCTTTCAGTTTTATTGATCTTTTAGAATACCCTTTTTTATTTTTATTTCACTTAAATCTGCTTTTTTATTGTTTCCTCTCCTTTACTTAGGTTTTGGATTTTTTCTTATTCTTTTTCTAATTCCTCAATATGGGAGATTAGGTTGTTTCTTTGGGTTACTTCTTGATTCTTGAAATCGGCCTGTATTGCTATATACTTTCTTTATAATGATGATTTTTCTAAATCTCATGCATTCTGGAAGGTTATGTCATCTTTGTTATTTGTCTCAAGGTATTTTTTAATTTCTTCTTTGGTTTACTCATTAAGCCAATGAGAGAGAGAAAAATGTCTTCAACTAAGAGTAACCAGAAAATCTAAGAAATGTGTCCAAAGTTTTTTTCAGGATAGCCATAACAAGTTTCGGGGGTAGTTGGAATAGACAATATGAGAAATAAAAAGTGAGTTATAAACTGCCATATGTCCTCGACTTTCGTGCTGAAAAAATAAATATTCAACTAGTCAACACAATGGTTACCATGATTTAAAAACTTTACATTTTTAATCCATAGGATCACTTTTTACTTACTGTCTACCAATATGTAAGAAATCAAAACACTTCTATCATTTCTATATCTAGCAAATATAATGTGTGATGAGTATGACAGATATAGAAACTGAACCTTGGTGTGGTGTGAATTTCAAATTTGTGCTTTTTAATCATTAAAAATACTCAGAGAGGCTGAAATGTTAAGTACTAGGCTGAGCACAGGAACCTATAATTCTCAAAGATCCCAAAAGACTTGAGACTATGAGTCTTAGAGTTCCACAAGCAGAATATGTGAAGTCTACCTTTTTTTCTGGTTCTTGCCAGCTTTTTTGTTTTAAAAAATTAATTGGCGGAAACTCAAGACCAAGAATTGATTCTAAGGACTTGAGAACCTGAATTAATTATTTCCTCCAAAGCTCCTGATCAGTATTAGTCCTCTGTTTACACTTTCCTACTGATATCTTTTGCATATTCTATAGTCCTAACTTTTCCCAGGACAGCTCCTTTAGCTTCCATTTCCACACTATCTACTGTATCACCACGAAATTGGGTCAAAATAGGGCAGAAGCCTCCAACCAACAAGCCACATTTAAAATGCGTCCTCTGCCACCCAGTTTCCCTCAGGTTCTTACCATCCGTGCGTAACAGTTGCCAGCCAAAATGAAATTCAACAAGGAATTTTATTTACAAGGGATTTATCAGGGAAAAACAAAAAGTCTGTAACCACAAGTGGCCAGTTATCTTATCCCAGTCACCATTTTTAGTTCCAAAGGTCCCAAAGACACATGTCCATGATGGTGCCCCTTTGCCCCTCTAAACCTGAGGCAGGCACTCTGCAAAGTTCAGTCTTTCTCCTGCGTCTTCTCTTTGCTTCTTACTCTGTCTGGTGTTCTGAGTTTCTCTGCTTCTCCAAAGTGCTTCAAACTTCTTCAACAAAATGCTGATCCCAAATTCACTTTCCAAATCCTTGGCCACCTGCAGGTACCAGCTCACTATGCCACCTTGCTGCAGTGCTACATGCTCCACACCAGTCACTATTCTGCGGGCCACCAGGACTCCTTGCCACCACCAGCTCATTCTTCCAGGGGACATCTGGCCAATTTGGTCACTCGGACTACTCTTTACCCACCTGCCATTCTCATGTCTCTCCTCTCCCCAGAAGTCGCTCTATTTTCTAGTCTCTGCTCTTTTCCTTTTAGCTCTCTTCCCCCCACCCCACCAAAGTCAAAAGTTCCAAAGTTCCAATTTCTCTTTGCTAGGTGATACAATTTCTCTTCCACAACCAGAATTTGCAACAAAGTAAAAGTAAACTTATCCTGTTTAGGTCATCTTTTACCTCTGTGTTTTCCAGACACAGCTAATGGCATCAATGCCTAAATTTTATACTGCCCATATTGGGGTCCTGGCTTCCATACTCCCATATTGGGGTCCCAGTTTCAACAATGGTTCAAAGATATTAATTTTATAATACACTAATTATTTTAATAAGACCTATTATGGTGGGAGGAAGGAAATGTAATCATTTAAATATATATGTAAACTGTGTGATATCCTTATTTCAGGTATATAAAAAGATAATGAACACTTTAGAATAAAAGCTGTAGAGTTACTTTTAATTTGGGCAGTAATTGATGAGGACTGCCAGTGTGGGGTCACTAGCTTTGGCATAACTTCTGGTTCAAAGCTTGAACTCTATCCTGAGGTTGAATGGCATGAAACACAATGATCTGGGGTACTGTCTCCAGCAGAACTGTGGTTTGTCAGGTCCTTCAAAGATTCTGGAAGTAGGAAAGAATAGAGAGTTGACTAGTGCCACTAAGGAAGAAGACTGGGCAACCCCATTGTCTGGTATTATTTTCCAACGTTACTAAAATATGCTGATCCTACAGTATGAAATTATGACTAGATTAATACCAGAGAAATCATGCAAAAATTTAGTCTATTCTTGTCCCTTAGGTCATTTTTTCAGCCTACTATCATTGAAGCTTAAACTAACATAAAAAATCTTAAATAATCCATACTAGGATTGGTTTAAATTTCTGGGGGACATTTAATCTGTCTTTGAATTGTGAAGTCAAGTAACATTGATATTATTTTTCAAGTGTGGACTTGGTCTTAAAAGACCTGAAGGTGTCAAAGTGGGAAAAATTCAAAAAGGTCTTTTCCCTGCTGCTATTTGATGACCAATTCTCATTTTCCATTAGAAAAAGAAAATCATTCCTCAGACTGCCGAGAGTTGCTGGCAGATGTAGCTTATATTAAACAGATGGTTGGTCTGTAATTAAATGCTTGTCCGTGACTGGGCTCAGTACATTATGAATGGTGTGAGAGGACATGGCAGTACTTAGAGTGTATACTGAGTCTGGTATACTTCCAGAGTGATGGTCAATGAAGAACGGGCTAATAGGAATTTAATTATTAGAGATTATTAGAGAGATTAATAAAATCTGACCTATTGATTGTTGACAAAATGAGAAGTCCTAGATTATTCATATATTAGTGGACTGGGAAACAAGGGAGTTCTTTATGAGTAAGCAGAAGAGATAAAAACCAAAGGTCATGTACAGTATTATACACAGAAGACACAGTTGGAGAACTGTCAACATGTACACACTGCTCTGATATAAATTTAGGATAGTAAGTATGTGGAGTTCTTTACTTTTATGTACAACCAACTGATTTCTATACATAATGAAATATTTCCTTTTTCAGAGTAAAGTTAAAAGCATTTAGAAACAACTTGAGATTTAAATATAGAAAAATACTGAGGTGTCGCAAGCCTATATTTTGTTTTTATATTAGTTGAACTGCTGCAAAGCAGAGAACCCATATGATAACAGTTATGAAGATATGAATATAAAGCCAGAGTTTGTGTCCTAGCTACAGCTTTCTGATAAGTTAAAACATGATTGTTACTGCCTCAGATCTAAAACTTAGGGCACAAGCTTGTACAGAGAACAAAGAAAACTCAAAAATTACTTTTGAACTTAAGGGATCTAAAACTGACTGTATGTCCAATTAAATATGTTCCCATAGATCACCAATGAGATAGCAGAGATGAGATCAATTATCAGATCTGTCCAAAGTGATATGACCAGACTTAAGAATTCCTGTCAATTATCTATCTTCAACTAGGACAGATGAGAGAAGGTCCTCAGCCCTTCGGGTAGCCAGCAGTGCAGTGAGCAGCTCTGGTGTGCTAGTGTTCACATGACTGCTCCTCTGGTGGAAGGCTCCCTGCTCCTTGTGGGCAGTAGATAGCTGCCTTTGTCAATTAGTCTCATTACCAATCCTTCATAACACCCTTCTGCAATCATTGGTTTAAATTCTGTTGTTGCTAAGTGCTTTCATCTAAGAAAAGGGGAGGTGATTTTGAATTAAGTATTTCTATTACAGTCATTTGTTGAGATCTTCATCCTCAGTAGAATGAACAAAGACCCCAGAGACAAAAGTCAGTCAGGTTTGGAACAGTACCTGAATAAGGGGGTAAGAGCCCTAGTTACTGGGCAGCTAGGCATATAACAACTTATTGGACCAGGTGCTTGATCAGTGAAGACTAGAAGTGAGAATGTCCCAGCTAAGTCCAAATTTTTGCTTAACTGTTCACATGAAATTTTTCTCTTGTATACTTGAAATCAAATGTTCAATTGAAGTCATGAAATAGCAGTTATTTTTTAAAAATTATCTTTGGTAAAAAGAAAGGTTATCCAGCTGGTTGGAAAAAGATTAAACACACTCTCACTATTCCAGGTGTTCATGCCAAGGGTTAAAAGAGATCACCTACTAAGGAGGTCTACAAACAGGGACTGTGTGCCTCAGTAGAGCAAGTAGTTCTCAGACCAGGGTTCTGGAATGGGTTCAGAGAAGAGGAGGTAACCCACAGTGGTGGATGTCCAGAGTGTAACTAAAAACCTGCTGGACAAACCAGACCCTAGACATGTTGCAGGGAATAAGGATACTAATACAGTCCAAAGTCTAGGTATTCTGAAAGTAAAGCAAATTCACAAGCACAGTGTCTTTTGAGGACTTCAACTGGAAAAGTAAACCAAGCTTTGGTGGGTCAAACACATTTTAGAAGGATAGTTATACATAGCTATTTCTGTAATTGGAGGAGATCAGAAATGGATATTGCATTTACCTTGGTTCCTTTTCCCTAGGGCATATACAACCATAACATGTATTTATGTATTTTGCATGATGGTGTGTTGTTGGGGGGGAGGGTACTGATTAATACCTAAATTCTTAGGATTAGCATTTGAATGGCTAGCTCTTGCAGTAAGTTCAAAAAAACATTTCCAGGTCCCACCTGAAGGTTTAGTTAGTATGACTGGGATATGTTCTAGGAATGTAAAATTCTGTGAGCTCACCAGGTGATAATGATTTTCAGGCTTGAAAAGCCTTGATTCTATAACAGCATCTGAAAAGTGAAAAATATACATGGAAAAGGTACTTGGAAATATTTTTTCTTTCTTTTTGCTATCTTTCCTTGGTTTTGGTAGTAGTATGATGTTGGCTTCGTAGAATGTAGTTGGTAGTACTCCTTTTTTCTCTATTTTTTGAAAGTTTTTGTAAGATAGGCACCAGTTCATCTCTGACTCTGGTAGAACTCATTTGTAACTCCATCTGGTTCAGGGCTTTTATTTTGGGGGAGGGATTTTATTATAGTTTCAATTTCGTTGTTTGAGATTGTTTTATTTAGACTTTTTATGTCTTTATCCAGTTTTGGATGTATGTACACTTCTAAATATTTGTCCTCATCAAGGTTGTTGAACTTGTTTGTGTATAGATGTTCATAGTAATCTCTAATTATCCTCTGTATTTCTGCTTTGCCTGTTGTAATTTGTCCTCTTTTGTTTATGATTCTGCTTATTTGTGTTTTCTCCCTTCTCTTTTTTTGTGAAACTCACTGAGGTTTATCTGTTTTGTTTTGGCTCTTTTCAAAGAAAAGCCATCCTTTTGTTTTGTTGATCTTTTCAATTGTCTTTTTTGTTTCAATTTCATTTATCTGCCTGAATTTTAATTATCTCCTTCCTTCTACTTGCTTTTAGGTTTTTCTGTTGTTACTTTTCTACTTCTCTCAGATTAGGTTGTTTCTTTAGGTATTTTCTTGTTTCATGATGTGGGACTGTATAGGTATATATTCCCCTCTTATTACTGCTTTTGCAGCATCCCATATGTTCTGGAAGGTTGTATCCTCATTGTCATTCATCTCAAAATATTTCTTTATTTCTTCTTTGATTTCCCCATTAATTCACTCTTTTTCCAATAGTGATGGCTTCTGTCTCCACGAAATAGGTTTCCTTTATTTCTTCTTATGATTGAGTTCTAGTTTGATGCTGTTACGATCAGAGAAAATCGCTATTATGATTTCAATAATCATGAGTTTGTTGATGCTGGTCCTGTGGCCCAGTATATCATGGATCTCGGAGAATGATCCATGTGCCCTTGAAAAATATATGTATTCCTTTCTTACAGGGTGCATTGCTCTGTAAATGTCTATTAGGTCCATTTGATCTAATCATTTGTTTCGAGTTACTATGTCCATTTATATTTTTTGTCTTACTGATCTGTATTTTGGTGAGAGTGGAGTATTGCAATCTCCTACTACTTATGTATTTTCTTTAGTGTCTTTGTCAAAGATGTTACTAATTATCTGGCATATTTTGATGGTCCTTCATTTGGTGTATTGCCCCCTTGATCATTATATATGGCTGTCTTTGTCTCTTATTACCTTTTTTAGTTTGAAATCTACTTTATTTGATATGAGTTTGATTGCAACTGCCTCATTTTGGGGTCTGTTTGCTTGTAGATTTGTTTTCCAGCTTTTTGCTTTCAATCTGTATTTATCTTCAGCAGTTAGGTGTGCTTCCAGAGGAAGCACAAAGTTGGCTTCTGTTTCTTAATCCATCCTGCTATTTTATTTGCTTTTATTGGTGAGTTTAGTCCATTAACTTTTAGGGTGATTATTGATATATGGTGGCCTGTACTTGTCAATTTATTCATCTCTTTTCTTTTTCTTTCTTTCTTTCTTTTTTTGGTAAGTACCACCATATATTTATTATTTTAAATAATTTATTTATATGTGAATTTCACATCTCTGTGATCTCTGGGGTTCACATCCCCCTCCCCCGACTGTTCTCACCCTGTCCCATCTCTTTTCTTAAGACTTCTTGAAGTATTTCTTGAAAGGGAGACTTGGTTATGGAAAATTTTTGGAGATTTATTTTGTCTGCAAAGGACCATATTTTCCCTCATATATGAAGGAGAGCTAAGCAGTATAAAGTATCCTTGGCTACAATTTTTTCACCTGGGAGATTTTTGTATTCTTATACTGTTTTCTTCTTGCCATAAGTGTCTCTTCTGAAAAGTCTGAGGCGAGCCTAACAAGTTTCCCTTTATAGATTATCTGTTTTTTGTTTGTTTGTTTGTTTTTGTTTTTTCCTCTAACTAGCTTCATCATTTTTTTTCTTATCTTGAATTTTTGGTGTTTTAACTATCATGTGCCTTGCTGCAGTTTTTCTTTCATCAGAGCATTTTGGTGTTCTAGCTTTTTGTATGTCTATTTTAATTTCTTCAGGTTTGGAAAATTCTCTTCAATTATTTCTTCAAATATATTCTCAGTTCCTTTGTCTTTCTCAAGTTATCAGATATTTCCCTGAGTATATTTTCATTTTTTTCCTTTACATATCAGTTTCTTTTTCTGTTTTTTCCTCCCTGTTTAGGTCTGAAACTTCTAGAGCACTAACCCTTTCTCTTTCTTCCATTTCTTCTATTCTTTGTTCATGGCTTTTCTCTGAGCTTGTTAGCTCCTCTGTTAGTCTGTTAGCATCCATCAATTTGTTTTTCAAGGATTCATTCTCATTTCTTAATTCATTGATTGTGTTTTTCATCTCGTTTCTTTTCCTTTTCTGTCTTCTCTATTAAACCTTCTATTTTTTTTATTATGACAGTTCTGAATTCTTTTTCTGTCAGTTCCTAATGTTTTTCTGCACCTGTGTTGTTGGTTTCAGTGGGCTGACTTACTTTTGAGGTGCATAGGTCTCAGGATCATCAGTTTGATCATTTGTGATTTTCCTTTTCCCATATTTTGCTTATGGATTTGCTCTGCCCTTAGTGTGCTAGTGCCACTGATGCCAGTGGGCGCTATTTATTGTTAATATTGCTGAATTGTAGAAGTATTTGAAAGATTTACAGGCTAAAGTGGTTGGTAACCAGGAATAGAGGTGTAGTTCCCTGAGACTTCTCCCTCAGTTGCTCTGATCTGAGCCTATGCTACAGTATCTGAAGATTATAGCTCTAAGGTGGGGTAATGGTGTTTCAGGGCTGAAGCTTAGTATAGGCTGAAAGGTGCTATTAGCCAGTTTGACTGGGATGGTTGTCCAGTGGCACATGGAAGAGGGGCCTGGGTCTGTGTTTAGTTTCTCTTGAACCCCCTGGCGAGTGGGTTCAGGACAACAGGCTTAACTGAGTTGAAAGCTGGTAACCTGAACCAGTAAATGTTAAGATTATAAATTATGTGGTCACAGCTCACCTGGACAGATTGGTTTTTTAGGGAAGATTTATTATTCTTAATTAAAATGATAGTCATTTCAACAGGATTACCACAGGTTGTCAGCAGAGATTGATTATAATTTACAATTACTTCAGATTGTATTTTGTTAACCTACCTATTTTTATTCTTGAATTTTAGTTATTAATGATTCTCTGTTTCTTAATATTTTCCATAAAACCAAGACAAGGAGTTGACAGGCAGTGCTTTGGTGAAGTAACATTAATCTTTAAGGAGTTGGGGGAGGTATTTGTGAAGAATTAGAATGCTAGAATAACTAGAATTAGAATGCTAGAATAATAATAGAATTAGAATATTTTTTCAGCTGTCTGTCTCAAGCAATAAAGCAATGGTCAAAGAAACTATATGTTGACTGTGCAAAAGTAAATAGAGAAATTAGCTGCGGTCATTTACAATGTCACTTTGTTTCACAAGAAAATTTGGAGGCAAGGAATAAAGATTATAGGGAAAATATACCTATATTTTTAGACATTTACCCATAATATCTTTGAATGGCAACAGAATGTTATTGCTCTGATTTTAACAGTTGAGTAGGTATGATTTAACTGTTTTTAGTAACAGATGCCAAACTTTCTGTAGAGTTTTACACATACTTTCAGGACAACTTTCAGGACCATCTTTGATCTCTCAACAGATCAAATGGCATGCTTAATACAGAATTATAACACTAGGTATAGAAAAAGTGGATACAAAAAAACTTTATTAGGAATTCCAGGCATACATAAAACATTAGATTTCTACTATATTATCTTTATTAAGCCACATGTAGCAATGATAAAAATAAGGAATATGCAAAATAACAACAGCAATAATAATATTTTAGAGAAAATGCATTAAACACTCAAGACATGTCAGGTAGGATGTTAACTATTTTATATACACTATCATTTAATCTTTACAAAACCATAGAGGCATATATTATCATTGTGCCAATTTCACACATAGGGAAATTAAGACCTTGGAGAGGACTGAGTAATGTGACCCTTTAATAAAGTGGGATGCAGTCAGTTGAACCCAAAACTAGTGGACTCAGAAGACCAGGGTATTACTCTTCAGACTCTACTGTAGTTACATAATAGCAAGTACCAATAACTTGGCAAGGTATTTTAGATAGATTTTTTTAAAAAATAAAACATATCAAATGAAATGCAACATATACAGGCTGTTAAAAGTATCTCCTGCACTTAATAGAAATAATTGATGAATTTCAAGAAAAAATATCTCTTCTGTGCTAACTGTAAATTACTATTCTGGCAAAGAACTAGTAAAGTTCATTTCATGAGGCAAAAAGTTGCGTGAATTATAATGAATCATTGACCTTCATCTCTGACAGTGACTTCAGAGTGACTTCATCTCTGCATTTACTTCAGAATTTAATGCTTGTTCAGAGATGAACTACCTGACATTGAACTCTGATATTCAAACAAAATACAGTACTACAAATATGGTAAAGACTAAAGGAACTACCTGACATTGAACTCTAATACTCAAACAAAATACAATACTACAAATATGGTAAAGACTAAAGGTCTTAAACCTTTAATCAGGGGAACTTTGATTTTCTCATGAAATGTCTCTTCATAACAGATGAAGATTTAAGGAGGCAAGGTTAGATTATGCCTTTTTTTCCTTATCAGTCATCTGTTCATTTAATGGGAATAATATGTCATTTAGTGAGATATGGAACTATTTTAACCAGATTGTTCACATTACAAATAAAGTCATTGGATTGGGTTATGCAAAATTTAGGGTGCAGATTAACACATGGGAATATTGTCTACATCATTAGTCAGCATTGGAGGAATTTCTTCAATTCTGTAAGTTTAGGAATTCTCAACTTCTCAACTGGCATTAATTCACCTGATTTTCCGATATTTAGCAGTCATGAAGAAATGAGCTATTAAATCTGTTTGCTTTGTCTCCTTGAATTCCTTGAATTCATGGACAACTTAATAAATTAAAGAACAAAGGCAAATGACATACCTCTAATGATGTAATGAAATAAGGAGTCACAATACACACACGGACTGATTTAAAAAATCTGGATTATGAAACTTCATTCAGGTCAAATATTAAAGGTATTGTAAATTCAGTTCCAGACCATTGAAAAAAGATAAAGTATCACCATAAAGTAACAGTTTTTTTTTTTGCATGGCATAAAGTTTATACTTGACTGTAGTTTACTAAGTGTAAAATTGTGATATGTCTTAAAAAAAAAGTATATGCCTCAGTCAAAAAAATGCTGCTAAAAATTACTTATTGTCATTTGAACTGTCAGTAACTCTAGTATTGATTCTTCTAATCCATGAGCAGGGAATGTATTTACATTTCTTTATGACTTCTATTTCTTTTAGCAATGTTGTATGCTTTTCTTTGTATAGGTATTTCATGTCTGTTGTTAATTCCCAGGTATTTAATTTTCATCGGTACAAATGTAAACAAAGTGGTTTTCTTAATTTTTCCTTACTCAGACTGATTTTTTGCTTATAAAAAGGCAACTGATTTTTGTGAATTGATTTTGTAACAGACTACCTTACTGAACTGGTTTATTATTTTCATTAGTTTTTCTGTAGTTTTTAGAATTTTGTATAGAAATTATGTTTGCAAACAGTGATAATTTTATTTCTTCTTTCCCTATTTGGATTCCTTGTATGTCCTTCTCTTGCCTTATTGCTTTAGCTAGGATTTCCAGTATTATAATGATTTTTAATACTTTTTCGTAATTTTTATGTTTTGATTTGATTGCACATCCATATGTGTATATATATATATACATATATACATATATTTATGTAAATGTTTAATTTTCACATCACTGTCTACCCCAGGGTTCTCCCACCTTATACTGAAAAGTAGTGGTGAGTGTGAACAACCTTGCTTTATTTCAAATCTCAAAGGGAAGACTTTCAGTTTTTCAGTATTTAGTATGATATTGACTGTAGGTTTGTCATGTATTGCTCTTATTATGTTAAAGTACATTCCTTGTAGCCCCAGAATTTCAAGGACCTTCATCATAAATGGATGTTGAACTTTGTCAAATGCTTGTTCAGCATCTATTAATACAATCATGTGGTTTTTATTTTTCTTTTTATTGATGTGTTGGATTACATCAATTGATTTTCATGTGTTGAACCATCCTTGTTTCCCTGGAATAAATCCCACTTGGTCATGGTGTATTATCTTTTTGATGCATTGCTGGATTCTATTTGCTAGAATTTTGTTGAGATTTTTTGCATCTGTGCTCATTGGGGAGATTGGCCTATAGTTTTCTTTCCTTGTGTTATCTTGTTTGGTTTATGCATTAGTGTGTTGTTGACTTTGTAGAGTGTATTTGATACTGTTCCTTCTTTCTCTATTTTTAATGTAATTAAAAAATTTATTTACATATAAATTTCACATCTTTGTAATTCCCAGGGATGAACCCCCCACCCTCTCTGACTGTTCCTACCCTGCCTCGCTCCCTGCCTCCCCTCCCGAGTTATGTACTTCAATTTGGTTGTTAGCTTGTTTTGACTTTTCTTCATGGCTTTTTGTTCATCTTTCCCATGTCCCAAATAATAGTGAAACCATTTAGTATCTGTCTTTCTCTTTTTGACTTGTTTCTGCTAATATGAATTCTAGGTACATCCATGTTATCATAAAATCATCAAATTTGTCATTTTTAATTGATGAGCAATATTCCATTGTGTATATACACCACATATTTTTTTCAACCAGTCATCTGTTTTGAAGAATTTAGGTTGCGTCCATGTCCTTGCTGCAGTAAACATCCAAGCACTGGTGTCCCTTTGTATCCACATTGAGGTCTCTTGGGTAGATTTCCAAGAGAGCAATTGCTGGGTCAAATAGTAGTTCCATTTTCATTAACTTGAGGGTCCTCCACACAGCTTTCCATAGTGGTTGGACCAGTTTACATTCCCACCAGCTGTGTAAGAGTGTTTCTTTCTCTCCACATTCTCACCAGCACTTGTTGTTGCCCATTCTTTGGATGTGGGCCATTCTTACTGGTGGAAGGTGATATCTCATTGTGGTTTTGATTTGCATTTCCCTTATTGCTAGTGACGTTAAGTAATTTTTCATGTGGCTGTTGGCCATTTGTATTTCCTCTTTAGAGAAATGTCTTTTTACATCTTTTCCCGGTTTCTTGATTGGGCTTCTTGTTTTGCTTTTGTTTAGTTGTGTGAGCTCCTTGTGGATCTTTATTATTAAACCCTTATCACTCTTGTGGAGGGCAAAATTTTTTAACCATTCACGTGGGTTTCTTTTTGTTTTTTTTCTGTTGTCTCTTTTGCTGTACAGAAGCTTTTTAGTTTGATGCAGTTCCATCTGTTTATGTTTTCCTTCATTTTTTTGCCATCTATAGATGTTTCCAGAAAGGGATTTCTGAATTGTAATTCATGGCAGGTTTTGCCTAAGTTTTCCTCTATGTATGTTACAGTTTCCGGTCTGATATCTTAGTCTGTAGTCCATTTTGAGTTGATTTTTGTACATGGTGTGAGGGAGTTATCTTGGTCCATTTTTTTAGCATGTCTTAGTCCAATTTTCCCAACACTATTTATTGAAAAGGCTATCTTTGTTCCAGTGTAAGTTCTTCACTCCTTTGTCAAAGATTAGTTGACTATATATGAGTGGTTTTATTTCAGGGCACTCAATTCTGTCCTATCAGTGTGATTGTCTGTTTTTGTACCAGTACCAAGCTGTTTTAATTATTATGACTTTATAGTATAATTTGTGGTTTGGAATTGTAATCCGTCATTCTCTTTTTTCTTGTCAGAAGGCTTTTTGATATTGGAGGTCTTTAGTTATTCCATATGAATTTCAGTAATTTGTGTTCCACTCTTTAAAAAATGTCATTGGGATTTTTACCAGGACTGCATTGAATCTGTAGATTGCTTCTGGTAGGATGGCCATTTTTGATATTAATTCTTCCAATCCATGAACAGGGAATTTTTTTCCATTACCTTATGTCTTCTTCTATCTCTTTTAGCAGCCTTCTAAAGTTTTCTTTGTATAGTTCTTTCACATGTTTTGTTAGGTTTATTCCCAGGTATTTAATTTTTTTTTTGGTGCGATGGTAAATGGGATGTTTTTCTGATTTTTTCTTCTTATATTTGACTTTTTGCATATGGGAAAGCTACCAACTTCTGTGTGTTGATTTTTTAGCCAACTACCATATTGAACTGGTTTATTATTTCAGTATTTTTTCCATAGATATTTTTGAGTTCTCTATATAGAGAATCATGTCATCTGAATATAATGAGAGCTTCAGTTCCTCTTTACCTATTTGTATCCCTTTTATGTCTTTCTCTTGCCATATTACCCTAGCTAGAACTTCCAGTACAATGTTAAAGAGTAGTGGGCATCCTTGTTTTGTTCCAGAGCTTAACTGGAATAATTTTAGTTTTTCCCCATTAAGATGATGTTTGCCATAGGTTTGTCATAAAGGGCTTTTAATATGTTGAGGTAACTTCCTTTAATCCCTAATTTTTCAAGGGATTTTATCATGAATGGATGCTGGACTTTGTCAAATACTTTCTCTGCATCTATTGATATTATCATGTAGTTTTTGTTTTTCTCTTTGTAGATGTGGTGTATTATTATGTCCTTATTTGGTTTTGATATGAGTGTGATATTTCTTCCTAGAATGAGTTTGGCAGTTTTCCTTCTTTATCAATTTGATAGCAAAGCTTTAGTAATGCAGGTGTTATTTCATCTTTGATTGTCTGGTAGAATTCATTTGTGAAGTCATCAGGTCCTGGGCTCTTGTTTTTAGGTAGAGTTCTGATGACTGCTTCAATTTCACTGCTTGTGGTTGGTTTATTTAAATTCTCTATATTTTTTTTGGAGAGTTGTATCTTTCTAAGATTCTGTCCATATCATCCAGATTGTTGTATTTATTTCCATATAGTTGTTCATAGTAATCTCTTATTATCCTTTGTATTTCTCTTGTATCTGTTGCAATTTCTCCTCTTTCCTTTGTGATTCTGTTTATTTGGATTTTTTCTCTTCTTTCCTTTGTGAGTTTTGCAAGGGGCTTATCAATTTTATTTATTTTATCAAAGAACCAGCTGTTGGTGTTGTTGATCTTCTGGATAGTCTTTTTGGTTTCTAGGTTGCTTATTTTCTTTTATTTTTGTTATTTCCTTTCTTCTGCTGGGTTTGGAGGTTTTTGTTGCTCTTTTTCTAATTTTTCAAGTTGTAGATTAGGGTTTTTTTGGTTTTTTTTGTTTTTTGGTTAGTTTCTTGGTTTTTGATATGGGCCTGTGTGGCTATGAACCTTTCTCTTAGATATGCTATTGCTGCGTCCCAGAGATTTTAGAATGTTTTGTCTTCTTTATTGTTTGTTTCAAAGTAAGTTTTAATTTCTTCTTTAATTTCAATTACCCATTCTCCATTTAGTAGCCTGTTGTTCAGTCTCCAAGTTTTTGATGTTCTTCTTGCTTTCTTTTCATTGTTGATTTCTAGTTTGATACTTTTATGGTCTGAAAAAAAAGTTGGTATTACTTTCATCTTTGTGTATTTATTCATGTTTTTCTTGTGGCCTAGTACGTGGTCAATTTTAGAGAATGATCCATGTGCATTTGAGAAGAAGGTGTAGTCTTTTCCTTGTGTGTGTAGCATCCTATAGATGTCTATTAGGTCCATTTTGTCTAACTCTTCTTTTAAGGCTTTTTCATACTAGTGTAGCTTTTGTTTTTTTTTGATCTGTCCTTTGTTGAGAGTGGGGTGTTGAAATCTCCTACTACATATGTGTTTTCATCAATATTTGTTTTGAGTTCTCTTAGTAGCTATCTTACTGAATCTTGGTGCAACCTCATTTGGTGAGTATATGTTAGCAATTGTTATGTCTTTTTGGCTGGTTGACCCTTGAACCATTAGGTAGTGAACTTCTTTATCCTGTTACTTTTTTTATTTTGAAATATGCTTTGTCTGCTATAAGAATTGCTACCCCAGCCTTTATTAGGGGTCCATTTGCTTGGAGAATCATTTTACATTCTTTTACATTCAATCTCTGCTTGTCTTTTGGGATCTATGTGTTTCTTGGAGGCAGCAGATTGTTGGGTTCTGTCTTTTTATCCAGTCTGCAACTCTATGTCTTTTGATTGATGAGTTTAGCTCATTAACATTTAGAGTAATTATTGATGTTTCAGGTTCTAACAATGGGTTCCTGTTGGTAATTTGGGGTTCTGTTTTAGTTTCTTCTTTATTTTTTGTTTTAATATTCATTCTTTTTATTCTTCTGTGGGTTTCAGCCTTAGGTCTTCTTGCAGGATTTCTTAGAGTGGGGGGTTGGTGGTAGCAAATTTCTGGAGGCTTTGTTTGACTGAGAAGGTTCTAATTTTTCCTTCATAAAGAAAGGACAATTTTGCTGGTTAGAGTATTCTTGGCTGGCACTTTTTGTCTTGGAGTGTTTTGAAGATGTGGCCCCATTCTTTCCTTGCTTGGAGTGTCTCTTCTGAGAAATGTGACGTCAGGCTGATCATTTTTCTTTTGTAGGTTATCTGTTTCCTCTCGCTTGTATTATCATATTTTTTTCTTTATCTTTGGCTCTTGAAATTTTGCTATGATGTGTCTTGCTGTGTTTCTTCTTTCATTAACACAGTTTGGTGTCCTTTTTGCTTCCTGTATGTCTATTTTTTAATTTCTTTCTTCAGGTTTTTGAAATTCTCCTCCATTATTTCATTGAAAAACCTTTCAAATCCCATGTCTTTCTCTTCACCTTCTGGGATTCTAGTTACTCTTATATTTGTTTTCTTTAGGGTATCTGACAGATCTCTGATTTTTTTCTTCTGTCTTCTTATTTTGTTTTCCTCTCTATTTTTCTTCATTCTCTCTACTTCTATATCTTCTAGTGTGCTGATTCATTCTCTATTTCTTCTAATCTGCTTTCCTGGCTTTTCTCTGCATTGTTGAGTTCTTCCATTGCTCCTTTTATACACTGTATCTCCTGCAGCTTCTTCTTTAGGGCTTCAATTTCATTTTTCTGTTCATCAATCATTTTGCTAATTTTGCTGCATTCTTTTCTATATTTTTTTGCTACTTATTTTAGTTCATTGAAAGCTTCTAACCTCTTGCTTTCTCTCCCCCACCCCCTTTCTGAATTCTTTGTCTGATATATGAAGCATTTCTTCCATGTCAACCATGTTGGTTTCTGCA
This sequence comes from Uropsilus gracilis, assembly GCA_004024945.1. NCBI lineage: Eukaryota > Metazoa > Chordata > Mammalia > Eulipotyphla > Talpidae > Uropsilus > Uropsilus gracilis. The sequence goes on from PVHY01023806.1 coordinate 18,134, forward strand.
GTGTTTATCCTTTGGTGGGGAGTTATATTTCTAGGGCTTGCTTTAGTATTTATATTCTTCCTCCTTCCTGTGTTTTCCTTCTAGACTTGCTCTACATATTGAGTAACTACTGCTCTAGTATTAGATGGCATGTTGAAGCCTATCTAGTTGTGGTTAATTCTGTCTTTGTGCGTTTGCTGCTGTGGTGATTATATCTTGTTTCTGCTGGCTATTTGGGGGGAACAAGCTCCTTTTCAGAGAGTGGATATGGTGATTAGATGTGGTTTCCATTGTATTGCTTGTCTTCTTTTTTTATTGTTTCTCCTCTTTTAGATTGATGGGTCTTAATGTTTTTTTTTTTTTTTTTTTGTAGTGCCTTAGAGCATCTAGGGTGGGTTTGTCATATAAACTTTTTTGACTGGGGTGTCTTGACACTCTTGGGTAGTGAGTGTCTTTGTTTCTCTAGTCTGTGCTGGTGCCATGCAGCAGTGCCAGTGGTTCTGTGCTGTTGAATTATGAGCTCTTCACTGCCAAGGTGTCTTTCCCTGGCCAGTAAAACTCAGTCCACTCCTAGCCTGAATGGAAGGGGCCCATTCTCTTTCTCTGTTCTTTGAAAAAAATTTTAAGATAGGCACCAGTTCATCTCTGAACATCTGGTAGAACTCATCTGTAAATCCTTCTGGTCCAGGGCTTTTATATTTGGGGAGGGATTTTATTACTGTTTCAATCTTACTGCTTGAAATTGGTTTATTTACACTATGTGTTCTTTATCCAGTTTTGGGTGGATATACATTTTTAAAAAATTGTCCTTCTCACCATGATTGTTAAAGTTGTTTGCAGATAGATGTTCACAGTAACCTCTAATTATTTTCTATATTTCTGCTTTGTCTGTTGCAATTTGCCCTTTTTTATGATTCTGTACCTTTTGTGTTTTCTCCCTTCTCTTTTTTGTGAATATCACTAGAGGTTTATCTATTTTGTTTATCTTTTTAAAGAGGCATCTTTTTGTTTTGTAATTTTTCAATTATTATTTTTTTCGATTTCATTTATTTCTGCCTGAATTTTAATTGTCTTCTTTAGGATTTTTCTGTTGTTAACCTTCCTACTTCTCTCTGATTGGGTTGTTTCTTTAGGTATTTTCTTGTTTCTTGATGTGGGACTGTATTGCTATATATTCCCCTCTTATTACTGCTTTTGCAGCATCCCATATGTTCTGGAAGGTTGTATCCTCATTATCATTCATCTCAAAATATTTCTTTATTTCTTCTTTGATTTCCCTGTTAATCCACTCTTTTTCCAATAGTGATAGCTTCAGTCTCTTTGAACTAGGTTTCCTTCCCTTCTTTTCATGATTGAGCTCTAGTTTGATACCCTTCAGGTCAGAAAATATTGCTAGTATGTTTTCAACCTTCATGAGTTTGTTGATACTGTTCTTCTGGCCCAGCATGGTCCATTCTACAAAATGATCTATGTGCACTTAAGAAATATGTGTATTCCTTTTTTTTTTTTTTGTGGGTACAGTGTCCTATCATTAACTTTGGGCATTGCAGTGTCTATTAGGTCCCCCTGGTCTAGATATTCATTTAGAGTTACTGTATCTTTATTTATTTATTTTTTTATTCATCTATCTCTTGGTAAGATTGGGAAGTTGAAGTCTCCGAACATATGTGTATTTTCTCTAATGTCTTTTTTCAAAGATGTTAGCAATTATCTGATGTATTTTTGGTGCATATATATTAATGGGTGCTATGTTTTCCTGGTGTATTGATACTTTTATCACTATATATTGGCTATTAGTGTCTTATGTCACTTCTTTGTTTTTAGTTTGAAATCTATTTTGTCAGATATAAGTATGGCTGTACCTGCTTTCTTTTGGGGTCCATTTTCTTGCAGGATTGTTTTCCAACCCTTTACATTAAATGTTGATAGCTACTGACTGATGAGTAGGTAACTCCTGATAGTTGGGGTAGTTGTGCTAATTTCTTAGAAAAAAGACAACAAAATTTTCCTTTTCTAGTGATCTTCCTTGTATGAATTATTTCTCTGTTGTGCAATGTGGTTTGTCAACATTTCATCCATAGCAGAACTGCTTCTTTATCAATGAAATTTATATAACATTTCAAATGCATTATTGTCATTTCAATAATGTCCATAGTATTTTTATTAGGAGTAAAATCTTTTCCAGGAACCCACTTTCTTTGCTCTTACATAAGTAGTAAGTCTTTATTCATTCAAGTTTGTTCATGTGATTGCAGCAACTCAAGTTACACCTTTAGGCTCTTCTTTTGATTCTAACTTTCTTGCTAGTTCTACCACAGTCAT
>PVHY01023807.1:0-20440 GCA_004024945.1 Uropsilus gracilis
TTTTTTTTTTTTTTTTTTTTTTTTTTTTTTTTTTTTTTTTTTTTTTTTTTTTTTTTTTTTTTTTTTTTTTTTTTTTTTTTTTTTTTTTTTTTTTTTTTTTTTTTTTTTTTTTTTTTTTTTTTTTTTTTTTTTTTTTTTTTTTTTTTTTTTTTTTTTTTTTTTTTTTTTTTTTTTTTTTTTTTTTTTTTTTTGATATTCAATCCACTGCACTTCTCAGTCACTTTCTGTTGGGAATACCCTCATTTACCAAGTGTTTTCCAACCATCTTCATTATGAATAGTTCGACTCTTGTTACTTCTTCACTCAACAATAGTCATAATTTACCTGAAAAAAATGTCATATGCACCATCTCTTTATGTATCCCATTATCTCAGTCTGGATTCATGTTTTTTCTCTGTGTGCTTTCTTCTCTATTTCTAAATTCTAGCTGGCTTATTTATTTCTGAAAAAAAAAATATATCCTGTGCTTTCCTACCTTTGTGTTTTGGTGATTCTTTCCATTAAACTAGAATACAGTTCTTATCAAATCATTCATTCTTAGTAAAAAATATTTATCATTCTTTGAACCCCCAAACATAGAAACAATTTAACAATTATGTAACTACCCTCCACTAAGAAATGTTTGTTCCCCTCAAATGCCATAGAATGTTATATGAACCCTCCTTGAATAATAACAGAATGACCATTTGTTTTCTTTTGCATAGATACGCTTATAGAGTTTATAGATTCTAAACATAATTAAAGTCATTTGCATAATTGTCTAATTTTCTTTATATACATAACTTGGTGAGCATGGTGCAGGTATCTTGGTCATTTCATAACTCTGCAATGATTGGTATTGACATCATACAGAAGATATTTCTCTGTGCAAGGTCATGCAAAATTATACCAGGAGCCTTAGAAACAAGGTAGTGCAGATTGGTAGTGCAGATGACTACCACTACATGTTGAAGAGCCCGTTTAGAATGAAACTCCAAGGCCATTTTTAAAACCTCAGGACATGACAAAGATGATCAAATAATTAATTGGCAATAGCACAATTCGCTATATAGCTAAAATTGCATATAGTGTGTCATTAGATAACACATTCTCGGAATACGGAATATGTCTCCTGAGATGATCTTCCCAGCACCCATCATGCCCAATGTGCCCTTTAGACAGAAAAAAAAAATATTACTAAATCCTGGTAATTGTTTCAAGGAAAATCATATCATTTTATTTTTACAGGCAATAGATACTGCAGAAGAGCAAACAATGCATATAAATTCCCTGCTTGAATATTTTTCTCTCTAATCTACTTGGGGATACTGTCTCTTATAAGAGAAGAAATTGTGCCTGAGAGTGATTAATAGAATTAGTGTTTTGGCTGAAGGTGTGAGTAGAAAGGATGATGACCATAATTTCTCCCTGAGGTCCCAAATAAAAGCAGGTAAGACACCTCCTTCATTGTGCTGGTGTAGTAACTCAGCAAGCCTCTGCCAATGCTTTGATGCTCTTGCCATTGTCAGTTCCTAATTACAAAGGAGCAATGCCAGGTTTGGAGCTTAGGATTCTCTGACAAGTGAAATATCCGCCTGTCATACAGAGAGATGAAAACACTGTAGATTTCACTTAACTATATTCTGTCTATTGATAACAGAAAAATAAAAGGGCAAATATAATTATTTTGGCAGTTTTAAGTTTCTTAGTATCCTGGAATATTCCTTTCATTATAAATAAAAGAACTTCCTTCAAAGAGACACCCTAAACTCGTTGTAGAAAACAAATAACAGTTAACATGGATTAATGTATATAGATTTATTATTATATGATTGCTGGAAAAATGAAACTTTTTCCTGTCCATCTTTCATTCCTCAATGAAACAATAAGCATGGATCAAATAAAGCTTTTAGGGTATAATTCTACTTGATATATATTTTTTTCTATAAGAAAGTTTGTAATGTCAGCCATAAAGGAGGAACAAAGAGAATGTAAATATGCTATCAGACCATGCTCATTTTGTAAGAAATGGTCAAAGTGAAAACAAATGGCAAAGATATTTCCTATATAAATGGGAAGAATGCCATTAAAAAAAAAAAGAAAGAAATTTCTTTACTGTGGCAAATGCATTTGATTGATTTCAAATATGTTAGGAAATAGTTATAGCCCAGAATGTGGATATACGCTCTTTTACCTATTTTCCTTATCAAAGATCATGAGTTCTTCTCTTGCACCCCAAATCTACAATAATTATGATATTTACCTGAACATGTCTGAAGAACTATAAATTGTACAGGTGAGGAAAAATATCTTTTTTTTCTTCTTTAAAGTTATTTTGTCTGTCCTCATAATTAAATTGACACATGACATATTGACAGGAGAAAAAAACCAAAATTTCTTAACTGTGGAGTACAAATATTGGGTGCATGGAATTACCAAAGCAGTCAGCCTGTATACCTTTTAAACAAATAAAAAATAAATTTGTAAAGACCTGACAAGACTAAAAAACTTAAAGTCTGTGTACTAAACCAAAAGATCTTAGCAGATTTCATTTATATAGACTTCTGTACCTGGAATTCCCTTCCCCTGGGAATAGGATTTCCTGAGTCTCCTGATTTGGAAAGTTGCTTCCACAAAGGGCATTAACAGGAGGTGTCAGAGTGTTCTTTGTGATTGGCTGTTTCTTAAACAACTTTAACTCACTACAAACAGTATGATTCATTGGTACACTTTGAAGTGGCCTGCCTTAAGCTTCAATAATAGAATTGCACAATATTGATCATGTAAATCTATTTGGTCTTTTCTAATATTTGGAATTTGTTTTTAGAAAAAGTACAATTTTTATTGGAGAATAATAGGATTGGGGAGTATCCAAAATAGAGAATAAACAAAGCTATCCAATATGTCCAGCTTGCAGGGGCATCAGAAAGGTTTTTTTGTTTGTTTTTTCACTATGGGTTACAGAGCTTAATGAAGCTGGAGAAACAATCACTTTGGCAAATTTCCTAAGCCCTGAGGGACTAGAGATACTATGATGGACAATATAAACAAGTATACTGTCCCATCAGTGTTATTTTCTGATATTACCCAGAATATTTGACTTTAATAGTGTCCACTAGCCATGCTGTAGAACCTACATAGGAAACAGGTTGGATTCCTGGTGCCTCCCAAGCACCACTGTGTTATTCATGGCCACTAAATTGATAGAGCAACTGAGCCAAGAAACAAAAAAGCATCAGAATTGTCCTACTGAGTCAGATGCAGGCAGATCTGACACCAATCTTAGAGTTGCTGAAGAAGTAGAGACATAGGACTGCTTCACTGGGAAACTGTGCTTATGGCTATGCAAATGTATGATGCCAGTTTTCTTTCCAGATGCCTTGAAGACGTATCAGCAAGCCTAGGCCATGGAAAATACTTATGCTAGATTAATTCCAAAAATAAAAAAAAAAGAGTCACATTTCTGCTAGAGGGAGAACACATAGTCTCATGGATATGAAAGACACTGACTACAGATGTGCAGTCTAAGGGTCAGGATTACTAATCATGCCTATAGTACCAAATAAATAATGAAGGAGGTGATAAAGTGGCCACACTTTACACTTTATTTTAAAAATTTTCAGTATATTTTGAAGAATGTCTAATTGTTAGCCCCACATAGGCTTTTCTTTTGTCTTCTCTGTCTACTGAAACTCTTTGATCAGTTTCATACTGGTCTACAGTAGAAAGAAAACTTCCTTAATTTAGAGAGGAGGCTTTCTGTCTGTGATTACTCCAAAATTCTCCAAATATCAATATTGTTGTTGTTTGGATATTGTTTGAACTGTACCCACTTAACAGCCACAAATGGTAGCTGTAGGCCAAGAAACTCATGGTGCCAATTTAATAGAATGTTTGATGCAACGAGAAAGTTTAATAGATGCACTTTAAATAACCCTACATTTATGGTACACTGATTATTAAAAAAAGAAGTGCCACTATATTTCTTTTCACCTGATTAGTACTAGTTCATTGTTAGCAAAAATTAAGCTGAGTTAATTTTAAAGATTTTTTGGCTTTATTAAATGATTCATGAATTGGACCGCCTCTTATCCAACATGGGAAAGTCTCTGCAACAAGTTGTACAAGATACTAGACTTTTAAAGTGGGGAAGAAAGTGGGAGGAGGTCATTAGCAAAAGAAAAGTAGGATTACATCAAAGAAAATCATCTTTTCATTAAGATAGGGCAGCTAGGGTCTTTATCATGCAGATTATCTCACTATTGTTGACTAGGGAAAATCCAGACTGGTTAGTTTCAATTTCCACTTTTGGGAGAGCATGAAACTATAGTGTTAAAATCTGCATCACAGTTTTCGTAATAAACATCTTCCACTCACACACCATGCAAGAACAAGAAAGGCTTTATTAAGCTAGCTTAAACTGGGGTCCAACCTCAGCCTGGCCTACCGCCTAAGCGGTCCCCCCAGAACATGGAGGATGGACGTCCTCTGCCCCCCCTCCAGTATTTTATATAGTTCTTTTATATAGTTTCATGGCCTGTTACCGATGGGTTATCTTCTGATTGGTTGACCTCTGTCCGGGGATCCAATTTGGGTGATTTGTAACCAGTTACCTGATTTCTCCCTTGCTCCGCCCTTGTATTCTTTAGTTCTGTTGGCAGTTTTTTGGTTTCAACTTTTCTTTCTTTCTTTTGGTTGTTGTTTGTTTATTTTCCCCATATTCCACATATAAGTGAAACCATCCAGTTCTTTTCTTTATTGTTCTGGCTCACAGCATGATTCTTTTTGGCTCCATCCATAAGGTTGCAAAAGACATGTTTGTCTTTTTTGATTGCTAAATAATAATACATTGTATAAATATACCACAATTCTGACCAATTAGTCTGTGTTGAGATATTTGCCTTGTTTCCAAATCCTGGATATTGTAAATAGTGCTGAGATGAACATGTTAGTCCAGGTATCTTTTTGAATTCCTGTTTTGGTACCTTTTGTACAGATTCCCAGTAGTGGAATGGCTGGATTGAATGGTAGTTCCATATTAAGGAGTTTGACTGACCTCCACACATCTTTCCATAGTGGTTGTGAAATCAGGTGAGAAGAGATCCTTCAACTATTAATAATCTGTAGCTCAAAAATTCTCTTTTCTCAATTTTTCCCCAAAAAACTGGTTTAAAGCTATAGCACCTTGAATTTTCAGTCTCCCTACTTTTGTTATGCAAATGCAAGTTGCCAGTTTTTCTCAGCTCCCAATCCAACTGCAGGAAGAACAAAAACTTTAGAAATGCATTTGAACTCACAGCCCCATTGGCCTCAAATGTAAGTTTTACAACCCCTGAAGACTAAAGACATTCAAAATTGCAGGTTTTTATATCTGTAGTCTCTTACCATTAAGCCAGAATAGATTCTTAAAGTGAAAAGAACTATTTGTTACTAAACAAAGTGATTTCCTAATTATTTACTACAGAAAAAAGAAAAACCCTAAAAAAGAAAAACCCTAAGGTTGTCTAAAACCTTAAGTCTCTTTTCCTCTTGACCTCACCACTTGTCCAGTCCTTTAGTGTTCATTAACAAGTGCTCCAAGAGTAGGCATTTGTCTTTGGCATGCTTTAACTTTCAAACATGTAAATGAAGACATGATGCTGTCCTCTCCTTGCTGGAGTGTCCTCTTCACTTTAAGGCGTTAGAAAGAAACTCTGAAAAACAAGAACCAATAACAGATTTATCAAGGCCTCCTCATGGCCTCTCCAAAAAACCTTTAAGCTTATTTTAGCACACACACTTGACTTAACCATGCTAAAACTGTGAGTCCACAGGCTTGGGTCTATGTCTGGGATGCCTGCCTTGGTCATGCTGCCTGGACTTAGGGGCTGTGGTTGTAGTCCCCAGCATCTGCACTAGAAGGGTAGCCATTGTGTCCTGGTGAGCAGAGACTTGGAGAAGGAAGTCAAGCCTTCTCGGAAAGAAGAACATAGGGAGATTCGGGAGGAAAGAGGCCAAAAGAAGTGGAGAGGAGAGAGAAGGGTTAGCAATCAGGAGAAAGGAGAGCAGAAGAGGAGAGAGGCGGGAGGCCTCAGAGCTGTTTAGGCCAAGTGCTGGAGCAGGACAGAGAAGGTTGCCATACTAGTGGGCTTCCTCTTGGCCCAGGCTGAGGAGCCTGGGGAAGCATGTTGGAGAGACTTGTAACTTGTGTAAGCTGACTTGGAAATTTGGCGCTTGAGAATGTCATTTAACTTTGAAACTGCAAAGCTTGAAAATTTTCTGGAGACTTGAAGAGGCTTGCTGTGCTACCGTTTTCATTGTGAGATGTCTGAGTGGTTGTTGCTGTTTTATCATGTGAGCTTTACTGATTCTGGGCCACTTTGGAGTTGGAGCTGAAAGAATGCTGGAGCTGTGACTTTTGGAGAAGAATTGACAATGCCATCCTGGTTTTCCTCATTGGACTTGAATCTTCTGCTTTTGAAGAAGGATCAAAAATGCAATCGTGACTTCCTCTGGCTTGGAGTGAGTGGAACTGTGTCTTTGAAGAAGGAGTGGCAGTGCCATCTTGGCTCCTTCATCTGGCTTAAGGTGGGGCAGCCACCATTTTGTGGACATACATGGCTGCTATAGCCATGTACTCTTTGGACTAGAGACTGTACTGTGTAGTAAGATTACAAAGGGGTTCCTTGTATCCCCTCAATAACTTTTGTTTGTTTTGCACTTTTAATAAATAAATCTGTTTTCACCTCTTTTAAGGTTTCTGTGGTCTTGCTACTGCATGTGTGGGTTGGGAAGAACCTGGTGTATGGCTGGCTTTAAAAGGCAAGCTGCCCCCTTTGTAAGTTTTGTTAAGTACCCCACTTTGCTTGTTTTGGCACCTGATTTCAGTGGGACCAGTATGCATTCCCACTAGCATTGTAAAAGTGTTCCTTTTTTTTAACCACATCCTCATCAGCACTTGCTGTTGCTCCTTTTGTTAATATGGACATTCTTACTGGTGTAAGGTGGTATCTCATTGTGGTTTTGATTTACATTTTCCTGATTATAAGTTTCATGATCATTTTTTTCTTATGTGTTGGCCATTTGTATTTCATCTTGGGTAAAGTTTCTTTTAAGTTCTTCTGTCTATTTTTTTTTTTGAAATTCATATGGAATAATAAAAAAAAAAACTTCGAATAGCTAAAGCCCTCCAGACTAAAAAGAGAGAGAAGGGAAGTATTACACTTCCAGACTTCAAATTTACTATAAAGTCATAATAGTTAAAACAGCATTGTAACTGGAATAAAAACAGACACACAGACCAATGGAACAGAATTGAAGTCCAGAAATAAAGAAGCATGCATATGGTCGACTAATCAATGATAAAGGAACAATAAACATACAGTGGAAGAAGGATAGTCTCTTCAACAATAGTGCTGGGAAAATTGAACTATCACATGCGAACATATGAATTTATACCATCCCCTTACACATTACACAAAAACCAACTCAAAATGGATAAAAGACCTGGGTATTTACCCTGAAACCATAAAATACATAGAAGAAAAATAGGCAAAACACTCCAGGACCTACACTGCAGAAACATCTTTCAGGACATATTTATACATGCAATAAAAATGAAAGAAAACATAACCAGCTGGACTAATTCAAATTAAAAGGCTTCTGTACAACAAAAGAGACAACCAAAACAAAGAGTCACCTAACTAAATGGGGAAAAAATGTGTTCTAAAATCAACTGATAAGGGTCTGATACAAAAAAAATCATAAAAATTCAAATGGCTCAACAAAAACTAAGTTAAAAATCTAGTCAAATAATGGGCATTTGCTTTGTTTTTTAACAATCTCAGTGAAGATATTATCTACCATCATCCCACTCTGCTTTTCTTGAGATAGATCAGCTTTCCTCACGTGAATCCAAATTGAAATTCTTGCTTGAAATTAATACATGTTAGACACACACATCTCTTACTTCCCCTTCCTGTACATCCCACTTCTTTCTTCCATGGCTGCATTAGAACTATGGATTATTGCTATTTAATATTTCATAACTCTCACACACTTAAGTGCTTATTTAATCAAATGAAGTAATTTGTTTGTTTTTATCAACAACACAAACAGTAAAATAAATACCAATCCAAATTCTGAATAAAGCACACTACTAATTTCCACCTAGGCAGAAGTATGCATATCATTTCTTGAAAATCATGGTAAAAACATTGATTTGTCCAACAGCATTGAATAATATTCATGCTCTAAAATGAGTCAGCCACAAAAACAGAGCAGGTAGTAGGAAAAAGCTTTAATAGAATTAGTATGTATAGAGGTAAAAAGAAGACAAAAGATCATTCTAACAGATTATTTATTCCCTCATGGCTAAATACCCAACCAAATAGGGTTGTCCCCAAGCAGGCTTGACATAAGTGTAAGGAACTTTCTGGCATGAAACCATAGGAGCAGGGAAAAGGGGGCAGATGAGTCTGGGATGAAAGGAGCAAAATCAAAATATAAGTCAAAGTAACACTTGCCATTGTCAGCTGCCCCATGATTCCCTCATCCATATGGATCTTCCAAGTATCTTTACATGTCTCTCCTCCCCATGTTTCCTCCAAGTCTCTGGTGCAAGTCCAAAGCTGAAAAGCAAATGCTCTTCTTCTCCACATGTCTCCCACTTCCCACTGAGTCCACTTGCATTTGTGTTATGTAATTTCATCTGACCACTCAGCTACACCCTTTATGAAGTGGGGACAGGGAACATGGTTCCTCCTCTTTTTATGGAGATAGTGCTAACAAAATATCTCAAGTCTTCCAATTTGAACAATGACATCCACTGAAGTTAAATGCTAATCTTCCCACAAAAACTGGTGTCCAGATACTAGGGAATTTAGTCCATACCCCTTTGGTTTTTTTCTAGACTGGTCACTAATCATCAATCAAATTGATAAAGGAAATTAAAAGATGTTTAATCATAACCTATATACCAACATAACTGAACAACATAAACATGTGGCTTTTGATGTCATCTTAAATCGCTTAACTATTCAGGAGACTTAGAGGTGAGGAGGAGGCAAGGTAGAAAAAGGTAGAACAGCTAGAGAGGTTATAAGGAATACAGCAAACAAGAGTTTTGCCTTCTCCACTGAAAAGAGATGAGAAAATAAGGTCTTTCAGGGAGAGGCCCTTACATTTTTTTTTTTAAACAGGGAGAAGTTTACATTTTAGAATCAAAAGCAACTTCCATCTTTTTATCAGAGCCTCACCAATGCTAAAAATACCTATTTTGTGATGACAGCTTTTGGCAACTCAACTGAGATATAGTGATTTAATATCAGTTTAATTTTACATATTAAAGGAATGACTCCTAGATCTCTGAGAAAGGTATTCCTAGGACAGAAAATAGAGAACAGGAATCTCTAGCTTTTTCAAGGTTATATCCTTTTCAAAGAAATTAAAAAACTCAAAGATGTTTGTTAATGTAAATGCTCAAGAAAATTGAGAATCTGGGAATAATGTATATTTTTAAGGGGTGAATTAAACCTTTTATTTTATTTTTTTCTTATAACCATTCTCATAACATTCTGTAATATTTAAATAGGAAAAGATAGTATTCATTAATTAATACCATTCCCATTAAAACTCTGTAAATGTACTTATGTCCAACATTACCAAAAGGGTATAAAACTACAGATGGAATATACAAAAAACCAAAGCCTGAAAGGCAAACAAGGATAGCGTTTTCTTAAATGAGGCAGCAATGAACTGTTCAGAGAAAGATTAATCCATGGTGTAGAGAGACAGACAACTTAGGCGAGAAGGGCCCAAGTTCACTTCCTTCCTCTTCTTGCAGTGCGGGAAGTGGCAGAGGAAAACAAGAAGGAATGGGATAACTAGAGCCTGATAGGACTGTCGCTAACTAACAGGAGTCCTGCACCTTGGTAACAATACTTACTGGGTGGCCAATGAGAAAACAGCCACCTAGCCACACTGCAGAGTCACAGAGGTTAAAAGGGAATCAGATCTAGCGCTGGACTTCTTCAGCCCCGCCCACTCTCCCGAGAATCTGTTCAATTTACGTTTGTCTCCTGGGTCTGAGTGGGCCCGTTCTGTTCCTTCTGGAGCCACAGGAACGTGTGTCTCTGGCAGCAGCACATCATGGTCACGGATCCGATGCTTTTCTAGCTCTACTTTTTTGTATTAATAATTCTACCGCAATAAATGGCAAGTTTGATCTGATAATTTCTGATATTTGTTCTTTAACTTGTCCCTAAATTGTATTTTACACCCCGAAAAGATGCATGCTAACCTTTTTCTTGGTATCCCTAAAGAAATCGATGAGACAATTCATAGTGTATCAATCAATATCGCTGGAATATTTTCCTTTCCAATTTTATTGGAATGCCCACCTTATACTCTGTTCTGTGAGACATGGGGTTTGGACTTGCACAGTACCACAGGTTCAGATCATAGCACCTCGTCTTGTATTTGTGATGTTTTTCTCTATTATCATGTTTTTCTTATCTGATACGGGAGAAAAAGAGCTTATATTGTAACCAGGATACAACAAAGGTAAAGAGGGAAAATTCAAAAGGTCAATGGAACATTGAGCAAATATTTTTACCAAAGATAAACTGACAATAGATCCTTTCAGCCAAGCCAAAGATGTCGGTTTCTTGTGTAAAACACAACTGTAAAAGAATACCCTAGAGGAATAAATCTAAATGTGAGCAGGCCATGAGGAAAACTTTCTACTGAAAATGCTCCTCCTAAAAGGGGAACTATATATTCAAAGGTAAACAAATTCATGTTTAAAGGACATTTTATAACTTTCATTAAAAACAGATAAAAGTGAAAAACAATGTCCACTTCATGTTTACTTCCGGCAGTGCTTAAATAATAGCATGGTTGCTGAAAAACTATTGAAACTGTCACACCTTCTTTAGTTTTCTAGTTCACTTTCAAAATGAAGTCAAGTTACCTTGACAACTAGACCCAGTTTCTTTAAAATAGGAGTTAGAAGACTCATTGTTTTTTGTACTGCAAAGGTTAATTAAATATTATAAAATACCCTAAATCTCTAGCAATTAAGTTAGTCTAACTAGGAAGCCCTAACAGATGTAACATGGCTAATTATGTTTTCCATGGTTCCAAAATAAATAAATAAATAAATAAGTTAATAAGTTGATGCCTAAGGTTGCATTATTCAAATTAGAGTTTAAATTTTTTATTTACTGAATCAAGCATCTGTTTTCCAAAACATATACTTTCTAGTTTTCACTCATTGCATTTCAAAATGTGTATTTATACTTTAAATATAGCTGTTTACTCATCATCCTAGTTATTCACTTCTAAATATAGCTGTTTACTCATCATTCTAGTTATTCACTTCTAAATGACAGGATTATTTAAAAAAAACTCTAATGCAAAACTTTTACCATGTAAAATTATATTTAAAGTTGAAAATATACAAAAATATAGATTGGACAATGAATAGAAACAAACTGCGCTGCTCTGCTTTTGGAAATATTTCATGAATAACTTGATCTGGAAAGACTGTGCCAAAAACTTTGTAATAAATCCATTATTTAATCTTTATAACTTTCTCAAGCAAAGGTATTATTTCTCCTACTTTATAAAAGAGGAAAATGAATTTCAAAGATGTTGTTTCAACTAAGTTTCCAAATAAGTGAATATAATCACAATGAATCTTTATCCTCTCACAGGATTTTTCAGAGTGGTCTCCTGGAAGGACCATTTTTCTATAGATCCTCATTTCTCCATGTTATTCCATGCCTCAGAAGCTTCTTGCTTCACATGGACAACTCTATGACTTTTACCTTTATTTGTTCTTAGTCATTTTTCAGATTGGAAGCCAATGTTAATTTCTCCAGGCAAGATTTCCTTAATATGAACAAGAAACAATCGATGGAAATCCAGATAGGAAAATAATTTTAGCTACAGGAGAGATTAGATCCCTGTGTCTTCTTACATAGTCATCTACATACTTGCTAAGATATTGAAACTATTTACCAAGATAGTCTGTAAATCAGCCAATATTTATTTAATGTGTATATTCTAGTTTGGAATACAACTTCATGAGGGCAGGAACTATGTCTGCCTAGTTCACCGCTGTATCCTCATTATTAGCACAGGGACAGTGTATTCACTAGAAGAGTGAGTGAATCAATAAATAGATCTAAAATTCAATTGCAAAATGTAAAATTTTGAATATGGACTGCACACCATTATGACTAAGCTAGATTAGTTATAAACTAGGTTATATGATTAATCTTCTAGAGCAAAACCCTTAACTCACATGGAAGTGGCGAGAGCAACTCTAATTCTAGGAAAATTCCCAATTGCTGCTCAGAGATTAAGACATTTGAAATACAGTTTAGATTTTAAAATGTTACTATGTCATTGAGCACCACTATAAATACTCATTTTTTGTGAGACAAAAACTATACTGAATTCTCAATACATTGTTGCTAATATAAGAAGATTAAAGTAATATGCATTCAGCATATCTGTAAACAGTCAAATTTCAATCTCCCATTGATTATAACATTAGGGAAACAAAAAGACATTGCTTTATTTAGAATTATCTACATTTTGTACAGTACAATAGATAGACAGTTTTGTCTTAATGTCAATCCATTTGACAAAGTTAAATTTGGGAATTTTATATGCGTATGTATTTATTTTTTGAGCACAGAGAGAATAAATGTGACTAACAACCTCAGAATGAAATGACCACTTGTATTCCATTATCAACAAGTACGTAGACAGGCATTTGCTATAAGCTACATGGAAATTTAGTGTTTATTTTTGTATGTATTCTTACCACTGTCATATATCTGAAGACTTACAAGAAATTATAAAAAGGAAAGATACAGAATTATATTTTATATATCATAAAAACCAAATATAAGGATTGATGTATAGATGTATAGAATTTCAGTTGAGAAACTTATCTAGTACGAGTATGAAAACTTATGATTCTTATTTTGAAAGGAAACTTTTCAAAATATCTAGATCGTCAATGGTATCCACTTATATATTTTAAAATGTTGAGATATTTATATTTTTATTGTGTAATAACTACAATAAAAGTTACAGGGTAAACAGGTTGACATGAACCAAAAAAGTTGGTTTTTTTGTGTTTAGTGTATATTTACTGAATAACCTATATGACACCTGTGACAGCTAACAAAGTATAATCTCACAATGCCAAATTCACATTAGGTATTCCTGTTTTCAGTAACAGACAGACTCATTACGCATTTTTTTTTAACTGTACAATGAGCATGATTCTAAGCTTACTAAGTAGAAGGCTCTGAAGAAACTACAGAGGGGTTTCTCCTGGTTAGGAAAAATACTGCTTTGCTTTTCCTCTTGCTTGTGCCAGACTGTCTGTCAAAGAGCAGGCATATGGGGATATTCATTGTTGCCTGCCCCACTTGTGCACCCAGAGTATAGGAACCATTGTTGACCAGGCAGTCCCATCCCATATGTTTTTTTCTTTCCTTATTTGATATCTGCCTTTGACCCAGGCAATCCAATGACTGTGCTTACTTTCCATCTAGGTTTGAAACTATTCTGGCAAGAATTGGAGGGATGCAAGTCCTTAGCACTAGGAAACTAAGGAAAACTTGAAGGAAGCCATTAAAGTGCGCTTGAAAGTTCTCTTTTCACACTGACAGTTATGATCCTATTATATCTTAATAATTCTTTATGCTAAGTGTCTCATATTTAAACTTAAATTGCTCTGTGACTGTCTCCTGATTGGACCCAGACCAATACATAACCAATACACAATAAAACAGCATCTAAAAAAATTGCAACATTTTGGAAGTTTTTGTTTGTCTTAGTAAAAATAGTTGACATACAAAAATATAGTTGATATATATATATATATATATTTCTTTTAGTCATGTTAAGTCGTTGATCTGAAATACAATTCAGATTTATAACCTCTTAAATAGAATCACACATATGGTTATATGTTTTATTTCAGTGATTCACAGAGAAAATATATGGCTTTATATATTAATAAGTATATTACATTTTCCATTTTGTGACCCCAATTATTAAGAAGCACATATAAAAACTAACTCTTTTACATATATATTAAATGATTATAAAACCTGAGTTTTTGTACACATGTGCACATTATAAACAGTGAAATTCAACTACTAAATTGGTTGGTGGTCTTTAGTTATTATTCTTACTGAAGAAGGAAGGTAGAAAATGGTTATAACCAGTCAGTTAAGAACAGAGTGCCCGAAACTTCAAGTCCATTTATCAGCCTGATTTAGAAACAATTAAAGACCAGGTGGGAACCACCCCATTCAATTTCAGCGGAATGACCAGAAGACCAACGTAATAGCACAGGGGTAAAAGTCCAAAGCTGATTTCAAGAAAAGTAGTCTGGGTAACATGGGAAAACTCAGTGGGCCTATGTGACCTAAAAGAACCTTGGGGACCCAGTCAGTCATCAAAAGACAATGCAGAGACACTCAATGGTTTAATCCCTACTCCTTACACATTTGTGCCAATATGAATGTTGCTGCTTCTTGTCATCTCAATTGGCTACCCACTTGGGACTCATGTCCATTCAGAGAGGTTTTGTTGTTGTTGTTGTTGTTTATCCTTCCCATTTATCAATAAACCTCCTGCTTTTCTGTTAACTTTGGTCTCAGTGTTAAATTTTTTCTTCACCAAAAACAAGAACCATGGGAGTTTGCCTGTAGTTCTCTGACTGTGGACCTGTTCCTCAAAACCCCTGATTTTTTATAACAAACTCAAAAGAAAGCACTGTACACAATTTTCTTAAAAGTTTTGAAAAGATTTTCATTTCCGTTATTATTAGTGGTCAGGAGCATTTTTCCATATGTTTATTGTCCATTTGTATTTCCTTTTTGGAGAAGCATCTTTTCAGTTCTTTCCCAATTTTTTTAAACTGGGATTTTTGCTAAGTTGTGTGTTTTTTTGTGAATCTTTGTTAACAGACCCTTATCACTTGTCTTACACCACTAAGAATGACCCATATATATAAAAAAAACAAACAAAACCAAACAAAAAAAAATGGGCAACAAACAAGTGTTGGTGTGGGGGTGGAGAGAAAGGAATACTTTACACTGCTGGTTGAAATGTAAACCAGTCCAGTCACTATGGAAAGCTGTGTGAACGACCTTCAAACTACTGAAAATGGAACTACCATTCAATTCAGCAATCCTGCTTCTAGGAATATACTCAAACGACACCAAAACACTAATTCAAAAAGACACCTGTACTTGGATGTTTATTGCAGCACTACTTACAATAACAAGAACATAGAAACAACCCAAATGCACCAAAACCGATGGATGGTTGAAAAGATATGGAATATTTACACAATGGAATATTATTCTGCAATCAAAACTGACAAGTTTGGTGCATTTGTGATAACATGGATGGACCTAGAGGGAGTCATATTAGCAACAAAAAGTCAGAAAGAAAGACAGAAACCATATGATCTCACCTATAGATAGAATGTAGGAACAACAAATAAAAGGCCAAGAAAAAGTCAGAATAAGCTAACAACAGCACTGGGGCAAGCAGTTGGTGGGAGAGGAAGAAGGGGAAATCAGGGAAAAGAGGAGCACAAGAAGATTAGGATGAAGATTTACCAGTGATAAGGTAGAGGGAGAACCCTAGGGAATGCAATGATGTAATATATCTGTATATATTATTTTGTTGTTTATATATTCATGTATATATAAACACTTAATAAAATAATTTGTAAAAGTTTTGAGTTACATTTCTATTATAATAAATAAGTAATTACAATGCATTTTTAATGATTAGAGTAGCATAATTGTCATCTTGTAGCAGCTCTTCAACTATTTTAAGATTTGGTAGTGACAGAAGAATTTATTTTGAATAGAAATGGAGACCACTGTCCAGGAAGACTAGCAAGAGTGTAAGAGTCAGTTGTTAAGTAACTTAAACTATGTTAAGACAGCTAAGCACTATAACAGTTTAGAGAGGATTGTGGGAGCACCAAAAAATCTGGAACAATGTGCCATAAATTCTGCTTCTGGGCTACAGTTTTCAAGAAATATGAAAATATGAAATCTTTAAGATAATTTGGGACTAAAATCCTAGGTGAATTGAAAATGTGCAAGAAATGCCAGTAGATAGAATTAAACAAGGGAGAGAGACACAGCTACTTGATACAGAAGGTAAGATGACTTTATTTCAAAGAATGATGTTACTACCAGAAAGAATGGAGTCAGAAAAGTTTTACATTAGTGTAAAAATACTGATTTGTCAGATTGGAGCTTTTAACCCTCTATAACTGAAATCTTTCTTGATCGTGGAGTGGATATATTCTAGTCAGGAAAGTTATATGAAATTAAGTATTGCTATTTATAGTATAAGTGACAACAGTGAATAGGGGTAGAGAACTATATAGGGGAATAAATCTTTATAGAAATAATGTATTTCTATTTTGAAGTCTATGGGATTAAAATTTACCTATTGCCATTGTGTTCATATGTTGACAGTTTCAATATTTTAAATATCATAGATAATGATATTAAAGAAAAGAAACAAAAGGAAGGACTCACAACATGTTTAGATTGATCACAAGTTTACTTATTTGATGTCTGGACATTATAATTTCATACAATACTCACACACAGAGTCAGAACAATGTTGTATAGGGCAAATAAGAGGAAGACACAGGTCCTGATATGATACCCTATACTTTCCCCTATATGATTGCATGAATGTACACATCTCTTTGTTTCTCCTTGCCAAAATTATATATATTGAATAAATATTTTGTAAAAAAAATTAGTGCCTTGTTTATCTATTTCTGTGAAACAAATGACCACAAGATTTAGTGGTAGAAATCCTACAAACATTCTACTCTACCTCATATATTTTTTGTAGGTAAAGACCTCCTGTGGAACTCAGTGGAATGATTCAATTGTTCTGTAAAATAACAGAATCAGTTGATGATATTCAACTATTAAATGGTCTGAATTAGAAAGCAGAAATTTTGTAGTCAGGTATCTGATGAACTTAATGAGTATTTCTTAAAGACTGAGTTCAATTGGGACTGTAAACAAAATGCCTAAATAAGACCCGTCAGTTTGGCAACCTCAGTGTAGTCAGACTTCTTACATGGTGTCAAGAATAATTATTCCACAGCACAAGATAAAAGTTGTAGTGTATTAACAATATAAATTGGTTGAAGATGTTCCAATGTATACAGTGTTAATATATGCAATGTTGTATGTCAATGTAAATTCAGTTAAAGAAATGCCATTTTAAGAAAATAAGAAAAGAGAAAAGTAGAAAGAAAATCAATTTAAAAAAAGGAGAGACAACTGTTGTCCCAACTCACCTACAATCTAAAGATGAGACAAGGAAGGGTAACTGTTAATTCCTATTGTGTAAAATGAAAATTGAGACATAACAATTACTGTCATAAAATAATTCCAAAATGTAATCTAAAATATAACTTGGCAAGTGTTTTGATTTTTTTAATTAGGGTTCAGTCTTGATACCTAGATAAATAGATATAGATAGAACTATCTATAAATATCTATGTTTAGATATCTATCTGTTTAGATATCTATCTATCTATCTATCTATCTATCTATCTATCTATCTATCTATCTATCTATCTATTGATGTTGGCTTTGATCCTGCCTTTAAAATGCCCTCATCTATATACTTTTGCCTTTTACATAAGAATCTAGTTTTATTAAATTCTAGTTTTCTTAGATTGCTTTTCAGAATGTTGGCTATATCAAGGACTTCTTTTTTTTTTTTCCTTCTGACTGTACCTTTTATCCTTGCTTTAAAATATCACGAACCTTTCTGTTTTGATGTCCCTGTTGATTGGCAATATATGAAACCCTATTATCTGTCCTAGAACTATCTATATGGTGTGTCTTTTTGTAACTAACTGAGTGGGTATATTTGATACTGTCTTCAATTTCTTCTGAAATCGTTAAGGACCTGAACACTGATGTTGTGTTTTACTGTCAGTGTCTTGAATTTGACTGTTACCCAAAGGCCATATCCTGTTGTGGGAATAATTTGCTGGTTCGACAGTTTGCCTTTTAAATACAGTGAATCTAGTTAAGAGTAAAATGTAAAACTTTCATATTCTGCCACAGCCTCTTCCGCGCCTGGTCATGAGCAAGGCTCCTGAAAGGCAGGCTGTTCTTACAAACACACTGTGACCTCTCTTTCTGGTTAGGGGTAATTGGGTTGTTTATTGGCCTGTTTACCTTAACAGGGTTTGTAGTCTCTGTTGTGCAGCTGAATCAAATGTAAATGAATCAGTTCCTGTGGCTAAATTAATATACGATATTCCTAACAACCCTCAGAACAAAACGGCGAGATTCCTGTAAATTCTTCCAACAACAAATGGGTTTAGTATTATTCACTCTCTTCATGGGAGCAGATCAAAAGATATGGTCACACCTGGTGCCTCATGACTTAGGAAACAAAACGTGTCTTTATTGAACAGTTAAATAAATACTATAAAAAACATTGGGGATCTCACTATGTTAGAAATGACTGAAAACAAGCTCAAAGGATGTTGTGAAAAATAAAAAAAAATGAGCAAAACAGCAATTATTCAGCCCACCCCCCAAAACTGATAAAAAGCATGCAATGTACATAATAAATGGCTGTTGTCCTTAACTATTATTAAAATATTAACCACACTAACCTTAGAAATTTTGCTTAGTAGTATACAGATGATCTGTCTAGCAGAACAAAGAACAATATCTATTTTCCCTTCCTGTTAAAGCTGATTATACCTAAATAAAACTTAGTTATTTTCCTCACTGTATGCACTTGCTAAACCACACACATGTATTCTGCCTAGCTAGAAAAAAATTATAAAAACCTGCCTGCACACAATAAAATCAGACCTCTGCTGTACTCCTGAAGTCTGCGTGTCTCGTTTCTCTCTGTCGACTCTTTCCACACCACCTCAACCTCCGACTCTGCGGGAGCTGGACTCCAGCAGTATTCACTCTATATTCTATTAGCAGTTGAGTATTTAGTTCATCACCCTTATTCAGGCAGTTAGAAATTATCAGATGGCTGTCTATAGTACTTTACCCAGAAATCATCTTAGCTATATTGTCAAGTACATTGTGCAATTCTCAGGTTAGTACAGTTGAAAGTCCTACTAAACTTTTTTCCAGCTCTCAGTATTTTCTCTCCATCTCTTTTAAGTTCACCCTGAGTACTTCAAAGGCTTGTGAGACCTTTGCTTGCCACACACTTCAATTTTTGTAATGTCACTTCAATTTTTGTAATGTCAACACCTCATTTAGGTTACAAATTCTGCTTAATCTATTGATGCATTTTAATAACTCAAAACTTAATTGCCCAAAATAACAAGCATTTTATTATATCTAATTGTATTCATTAGTAAATTGGCGATTTTTTATTGGGTGATCCTTCTTTTTCCTGCGGTTTTGAAGAAAGCTAGCAGATGGACTAGATAGAGGGTCCCAAACAATTTTATTCACACAATGCTTCACTGATAATGGCAGAAGGGCTAAACTCGGTTTAGACATCAAGCAGATGTTGTACACATGACCTTTTGAGCATGGCAATTTTGTCAATGTAGTAGACCTTCATAGAGGGTATTTGAAAACTTTAAGAGAAATGCCTCCTTTTAAAAGGAGGAGTGTAAAGAATGGTTTTCATTCTGATTTAAAAGGACAAAAATGAGAAAGAAGATTGTAACAGCCTTTTTGTTTCTAAAATATCTGTTTGAAAAATACCAATCAAAGTTTAAAATGGATATGAGAGAAAAGCATTTTAACTTTTCTTGTTATACTCATCAAAAACTGCTGAAGCATTAAATACTCTGTAGCATTTATCACTTAAAAGATTTAATCCTCAAAATAACTGTAGGTGATAAATATGTTTATAACTGAGATTGAATGGAAAATATGTAAAAATATAATTTTATATATGTGTATCTATAAAAAAGTGTTTCTATATTGTTTATAACCTTGTATAATGGAATGCTTCCTTCCACCAATGCCCATGAACAAAACTAAAAACACCATTTATAAAATTATATTTTGAATGAATTTGATGGTATTTAAAAAAACCACCAAAGGTATTTTTAATATAACTCATTATTTAGCCAAAATCAATACATGATACTCTACTCTTGATATGGTCCAGTGTGGTTTCTGAAACAATAAAGTCATAAAAATGAAACATAAAGTCATAAGATGATCTTAGAGATCATCTGTGGGAGCTGACTCAAAAATGAGGGACCCATGGGGTGAAAGCACCCATGGGCGAAGCTCTCTGTCCCCACAGGAGGGGTGTTCTTGGAAGCTGAGGGTGCTGCCCCCAGACTCCAGGCAAGGGAGTTTTGAGGTCGCCCTCTGATTTAGTAAATAATTCTAAGCAGCCTTGTGGCCAGGGTATTTTCCTAAAAAGT
>PVHY01023808.1:0-20452 GCA_004024945.1 Uropsilus gracilis
CGGGATTGCTTTCCCTTGTCCTTCTCACATACATGTATTCAGTGTGGCAGTTACTGCAGCCTCTGCCTCCCTTGAAATCAGTCAGTGTAGAATCTTGGTCCTGTAGGATTCTCTGTCTGCCATTCTTGGGTGCAAGACCAGGCAACAAGAAGGGGAGAATAATTAGAGAAATACGAGAATATTAGTGGTAAAGAGGGAAAATGCAAGGTGACGTGTACAGGAAAGACAGAATTCAGGTGAAGCCTGGCACGGTGGCATGTGCCTATAAGCTTCAGCCTATGAATCAACTGGGGCTAGGGATGGTGGTTCGAGTTCTGCTTGGGGCAATAAGGTTGACCTAGTTCCCAAAAAATAGCTGGGCATGGTGGTACACATCTGTAATCCCAGGTATTAGGAAACTGAGGCTAGGGATTACTTCGGTCTATGGAACCCCAGGCAACATGAGTCTGTGGTTCCATGGGCAAAATTAGCAAAACCTGTTTTCAAAAATAAATATATAAATAAATAATAAAGTTGCATTAAAGAAAAAAGAATTCAGGTAAATTTTCTGGTTTCTCTGAGAAACAATGGATACCTTTTAGGTTTTATTAACAGATTATACACTTCAATCTGTTTTTATCTATCTCTATAGTACAAAATCTGCCATGAGTTTTGCATGCAAAGAAAATAATCTTAGATGGATATTTCTCATTTTGTTTTAGGTTGCCTTATTTGTATCAATTGTTGCCACGTTTATAGAATAGAGATCTTATTATTTGATTTTATTTTTTTGAGTTTGTCTCACTATATTGCCCACGAGAGACAGTACTTCAGAGACACCTTTGTCGTTTACAGGGTAATGTGGCCTATTTCTTATGATCAATGCAATTAGCATGAATTGTGAAGTAGAAGCTTTTTTGTAGTGTGGGAGTGACCCTGACCTATTTTAAATTGTTAAAGGTGTTGACTAGAGAAAGGTTTTTTACTTATAAGTGCATGATTTTATTTGTTTGTTTGTTTGTTTTTGAGACTAGGTCTCCCTATGCTGCCCAGGGCACTGCAGGTTCATGATGCCAGGTGAACCAGGACTCAAGGTATACCCAGCCTAGGCCTCCCAGGTAGCTGGAATTACAGGTGCGCACCACCACACCCAGCTATATTTTGAGACTAGGTCTCACTTCTTGCTCTGGGTGAGTCTCAAACCCTCAGATTCAAACGATTCCTAGACACAGCCTCCCGTCCTACACTGGGATTGAAAAATAAATTTAAAATACATTATTAATTTTCATATGCGCTGGTCTCAACTCTCACCTGCTCCACTTTATTCTCCCTCTTGCCCTACCCCTCTCAACCTCGCCATACCCCCTCAACTCACCAACTGCTCCTTACACTCATCCCCACCCCCACCCCAGTTCCTCCAGCTGCCCCAGTTTCGGGCTGCCTCCATGGTCAACCGCTGTGGGAGGAGGTCCGTGCACGTGCTCAGCGACGTCACCCCTCTCCTCAGACCTCATGTGACACCCCCCTCTGCATCAAAATGGCCCACTGCTCAAGTTGAGTGAATTATTCTCTTGCACAGCAGTTGATGGTGTCTTTCGAAGCAGGTGGCACATGCTGGGTCTACAGAAGATGCCCTGGTGGCCCCTTAGGTTACTATTAGGATCCTGTGAACTTTGATCTCATTCACCGGTAAACTCAGGATACAGCCAGGTTGGCAGCTAAGAACTTGCCAATTCTGAAGGTTATGGAAGCACAGAGGCCTGCTCATGTTGAGGCTCCTCCCCTTGGAAAGTGGGTGCCAGTCCACTGGGGAAACTCACTAGCAAAGGGGCCCCGTGATCCTGGCTCCCGGTTTGTTGAAGTTGATTAGTTCTACACCTGTGGGACAGATCCTGAGTGACGCTGGTTGGTGAGTCATAGCCCAGGCCTCTAGCCATGGTGCTGCAGCAAACAGTCCACTAGGGTAGGCCCTGGTAGCTCTGAGCCCTTGCCAGCTTCTGGTAGATTCCTGCATGGTCTGATTACTGTCCTTCATGGTTCATCTATCTATGGTTCATCATGGTTCCACTATCATCCTTCATGGTTAAGACAAGCCAAACTTTCAGGACATTTACTCTGTATCTCTTGTTTTTTTAAAACTATGTATCAAGTACTCCTAAGATATATTGCGAACCTTGAGGGGAGACAGTTTGCATTTCACCTGTAACACCTAGCCTTCTCTGCCATTTTGGACACTACACAAATCTTATTCTTTGGGTCCTCAAATCAGACCCTGCATTTCTCGCATTCTGCCTCCTCCTCTCTATCCCATACAACTTCCTTGTTGAGTCTCCCAGGCATAAATAATTCCCCGTTCCAATAATTCTTGCCTTGTTCCCCTTTTTCTCCCTCCAACTATCTTTATTCTTTCCTAGGCAACCCTGGCTCACCACCGCATGAAAGAAATCCATCATGAACAGCGTTCAAAATTTAAAATTCTCTTTATTACTCATCTATTACTCATCTACTCCTTGTATTCATTCAATTTTGCTAAGTTTCAAAACTCTCCCTAAATGAATAAAGAAATGTCTACCTATCTACCTGGGGAATCCCAGCTGGTCCCCTGAAGAGCACCAGTCCTTCTAGCAGCTCTAACATCACGTAGCCATAGTAGAGGAAAATGTCCATCTCTCTCTCCCTCTCGATGAAGGACTGCATCCTCCCCAGTGTGGTGCGCTGGGCAGTATTCTCCCGCTCCCGCTGAGCCTGCATCTTCATGGCCTCGCGCTCTGACCTCTGCTTCTTGTGATAGGAGTGGACACGACTGGCCCGGGGATGTCAGGCTTCCTCCATGGGATTGGCTGTTGGCTGAAGTTTTAGAGCTGATACTGGTGTTGAG
The DNA here is from genome assembly GCA_004024945.1 of Uropsilus gracilis. Taxonomy (NCBI): domain Eukaryota; kingdom Metazoa; phylum Chordata; class Mammalia; order Eulipotyphla; family Talpidae; genus Uropsilus; species Uropsilus gracilis. The sequence goes on from PVHY01023808.1 coordinate 2,858, forward strand.
ACTTGGGCGGAGGCTACTGCTTGCTAGACAGGCTCCCAAGGGAGAGACCTGTACATTATTGTCTTGGAAGGTGCAGCCTAGAGGCATCAGGCTGAGGGACGCTCGTTGGATGGGGTTGGTCACCGCTGCTTGGGCTGTGTTGCTTAAAGTAGGCCGAGCTGGTGTGAATAGCCCTGTCCCCGAGGCGGGCATGAGCCCGGATGCATTGACTGTTGCAGACTGAACTGGGTACGTGGAGCCAGGTCAGGCGGGGTGAGCTCAGACAGCCAATGCCAGTCCAGAGAATGAGGCCTCCGACAAATGGGTCACGCCGGAGGCCTGTCCAGTGTTAGAAAAAGCAAAGGCACCAATGTGATCTTGCCAGAAGGTGACAGCTCATACTGCGATGGAGAATAGCCTTCCTTCTCAGCACTGCCATTTGGTTTGGGAGCTTTGACATGAGTTTTCTCAGGCTCTTTCCTTCTCGTAGGGTATCTAGCCATGGCTTCCTAAGGGAAGGCTGGGTGCCTTTGAAATTTCTCAGACTTCCCAGTTCCCGTGAGGAAGAGGGCCCAGTTTTCTTATCAATCTTCTTCCTCAGTGCATTCACACCTGCACAGACTCCAGCATGTGCAAAATAAGCAGCTTTGAGCATTTTTAAAGGCCTCTTGGCTAAGCTCAGGAGGATTCTTCTTACGCGTCATCCTGGCGAAGGTTGGCTTCTCTTCTTTTTCTTGGCTGTGCCTCCTGCCTGCTTCTTCTCTTCAGCTGTCTTGGCATGGTGTTCTTGCATCTTTTTGTTCTTTTCCTGCCCATGGCCCTTAGTAAGCTGTGCTGCTCCTGCCAGACGCTGTTCTCTTATTTTTGCTACTAGACTACTTCATTGTGTTCACTGGAGCCCTCACATTGTCTCCAATGTCACAGATCACCTCTTCTTCCCCTAACAGGCAGTGTGGGTCTTTGCCTGGATTTTGGCCTTGGGCGCACCATCCAAAGGCTCCGATGTCTTGCGTTTGTTCTTCTGGCCCTTATCATGTGAAATGACATTGGTCTTCCATGGCAGCTCATCCAGGATGATGGCGTCATTATCCTTGATCATCTCTCTTGGACTGTTGGGTTGATTAAAACCTTTCAAGGAGCTGAAGAACTAAAAACGATGAATATCTTCCACCAGTGTAGCAAGGTCTGCAAAACTATTGCTCGAATCCATCCCACATTCATGCGTCCCTTGATCTTCAGCACTCAGGCTATGTTCTCCCAGATCAGTGTTTTCAGATGTTGACTGCTTCTCTGGGCCAAGGGTATCCAGATGAGATGGGGCACATTCAGGGTGGTATTGAAACTGTGTGCCCCAACCTCCTCCCTAACCCCAATAGACAAACCATGGTGTCCAGAGGAGCTGATGTGTCTCAGAGACCTCCAAAATGACTAGTGGAGGATCTTGGTTTACTCCTGTGATCTTTCAGGCATCCAAATGTTCTGAATACTTGGTTTAACATCATCCAAATTGTTGCTCTCTGTTTCGTCCAGGCTGGGTGCTGACTAGTACCCTGAACTGGAGTTGTTCAGTCACTGAAATGTCCCCAAAATGAGGTGGTGAGTGACTCTATCATCTTGATCCTACTTCTGAATTCTGCAGTCGGTGACAAACAAAATGTCTGACTGGAAGTTGGCCATCCCACAGAAGAGTCCATCCACAGACCAGTCTCCATCGCTGGAAAGAAGTGAAGGAGGAAGTCATTCTCTGGTAAGTGAGATGCTCCCCCAGACACCCATAAAATAAGTAAGTGTCTTCCAACAATGCCAAACCCCTTCCAACTTAAGGATTTTATGAAAGATCATGGACAAGATGCTGTGCTAAAAGAAAGTAGGTGATTATTCTATTTTTTACATAATATTGACATAAATGCTGTTGTTTCTTCTTTTTTTTTTTTGGTTTTCATAGTGATTATAAGTCAAATAAACAACAATTTATTTTAAATTCTGAAAAATTTTCTAAAATCTAGTATTCTCTCAGAGTGCTCTCAATTCCCTTGACATTTCTGAAAGTATAAGAACACACAGGAAAGGAAGGGGAGCTCTTCCTCATGAAATCCGTAAGCAAAGACAGATGCTGAACGTAGCTTGATAGCTTTAGCCAGGAGCTACGAACACATTGGCTTAAATTCTGGTGTGAAATAGGAAGGGAGGGAACATTAAACTGGCATGGTCACAATCAGAGTTCTGAAGCACCAGGTCAGGGAAGGAAGTTAACTATGTGCGGGAGCTATGGGGACTGATCTACAGGCAGTAAAATGTGTAGTCTCTCTCATCTGTGTTGACTGTTCTTACATGTTTCTTAATTGGCCGTACAGTGTCCCACATTCCCACCTGCTTTAAGTGTTCTGCATTTGAAAGTGGAGAATCCTCAGTGAGGCAGTGGTTGTTAAAATTTCAGAACTTAAGTTCCATCAATCTGTGGGTTTATCACTTCCCAGAGGCAGAATTAGGCCTATTTTGCTACTTGAACTCACTTTGAAAACTCGATTCTATAATGGGTTGAACAGACACAGAGTAGTAGATCGCCAAGATGGAGGCTGTGCTAGACTATTTGCAGGCTGAACCTCTTGTAGGACCATCACCATTTCTGGTTGAGGGGCAGAGCCTCTACTTCCCATGAATGATCCTGAGACATAGGATTGTAGGCAGAGTTCATGTTCCACAGATAGTATTGGCCCCGGTGTGCTTTGATTATAGTAATATACCTGCCCTCCCTCCTGATAGGGAAGCAACAGGCTCCAGCCCTGATTTGGAATCTGAGGAGTGCCCTAAACATGGCTGTCAGAAAATGACAGATACAGAGGGACTATGTGACTGGTATCTGAATTTTGATCATACTGGGCTGTCATTGACATGGAAGAAACAGACTGTCAATGACAGTCAGAGTGATCCCCTAGCAATGATGAGCTCTGTTCAGTGCTTCCTGAGTGATCCCACTCAAAATAACCTGGATAGGAAGGCTGGAGGTGGAGAACTGACCCTGACTGGAAACTCCAGATGACATATCTATGCTAGAATGTGGTGCAGGTAGGCACTACCCTTGAGGGAATGAAAATAACTGGCTTAGGCTGATGGTAGTAGCTAAATGGAACTGGTGGCTGGGGAATAGTTGTAGACACTTCCTGCTAGGGAAGCTGCATTGCTCACCGCAGGAAGAGAGAGCTGCAAGTTTGTTGTTCCAAGAAAAGATGGATTTTGGACATTTTCTGCAGGAAAAAAAGAGAGGGGTGAAAATTAGTGAGACCCATACATTTTCATTTAGATGAACAATATTAACTTAAGTCTGCTACCCTCAGAGAATTTCTTAAAAACCAATTCTGTGAGATGCTAAATATCAATTTGTGGTGACTGTAAATGTGGGAGCAGTTTGGGTCTCTTCTGTGCTAGCGATGATGATGCCAACTCAGCCAAGACATGCATGAGCCCCACGTGGGCTGTTTTCACATTATTCTCCAGCTTAGAGCAGCAGGTGCCAACACCATTTTTGTTACCTGCACTCTTGCCTATGATCAGAGTATTTGCGAGCTGGGCAGTCCTTGTTCTAATCTCTAATTTGGCAAGTGAGGAGGCTAGTTAAATGTGTTCGAGAAATTCCCTTATTTTGTATGCATGACTCATGCCGGAACTGAGGTGTTCCAGGCTCTTGCCCGGTGCGCCTGGTCTGAGCACAGTGCCAGAAACTGGAGGAAATAGAACTTTCCATATAGACAATTTGGGGGGCTAACTAAAAAGCAACACAGCTATACCCATGGTAATTTGCTTGTGCATTGATAAGCCATTACCTAGAGTTCATAAAAACAGTTCAGTGCGTACATTTAAAGGGCTCTTTTTTGTTTGTTCAATTTATATTTATTGAGATAAGGATGATTTACAGCACAGTTGATGCCATAGGATATAGGTTTACTCCTCCTGTCCTGTATCTGATTTGACCACATCAACCAACAAAGTCAGTATATGCTCATTAGGCAACCCCACTCCCCTTTGTAGCCCCTCCTTCTAATCACATCCTCTTCTAATCATCTAATGGAAATACAGGTACTTTCTAATTTTGTCCAGAACAATTATATGAGTTTAAATTGCAGTTAATTGCTATAAAAGTATAAAGACAAGTGGCTTTTCCTTAGATTATTCTTTATTTTTATTTTCATAAAACTTCATTGAATTATCTTAGAATAACAGTATTATGTAAATGGGGTGTTATGGCTTCATAGTTCAGTATGTCTAGATGTTTCACCAAATCCAACACATGCCTTTCAGCTGTTCAGTTGACCTCCGCACCATTTCCTCCTGTCCCTTTCCTCTCCCAGTTTGGCTAGCTCCCTATTTTCATTTAATCTACGAGTAGTTTGTTGTGCTTTACTAGTTAGTTTACTGTGGTTGTTTCTATTCAACATGTGAGTGAAAGCATGTTTGTCATTGTTTATGGGCTCTTTTTTACCCTCCTCAAGCCTGTTCTCTGGTCCTACCTCAAAATGGTTGAGAGTTAGGGTCTCATAAAGTGCTTTCGAAAGAAAAGAGCCAAGCTTCTAATTACTTATCTATAAAATGAATATAATAACAACAGTAGTGGTATGTACATAAAAAGATAAATTTATGTATGGAAAATTGCGTGCTGAATATAGAGAAAAATCATTAAAAATCACAGATCTCAAAAGAAATATGGAGCTATTCACCAAAATGTATTGTGTAACTAGCATCAAGACATAAATGTATGAACAAATGAATTCACAAGATGCTATAAATGTGAATTTATAGGTGAACAAAGTATAGGTAAATAAGGAATTAAAACTCTAATGTAAAACTTAAAAAAGAAACTTGCAAAAAAGAGCAGAGAGCGAAATAATAAGTGTAAAGAACTTCCAATGTTGGTTTCTCTCATATTTTTTGGATATTACCCAGCAGATGACAGCACACAAAACAGGCAGAAACAAACACTTAAGGATGATTTTTATGCTCATCCTTAAATTCTAGGTTATTCTCACCTACAATAGCCAGGAAAATATCATCCTCCCAATCTTGAGGATACCACTGCTAGAATCCAACTGAGAAAAGAATTTTTTTTAACTTAGGAAAACCCAGATAATTTCACAAAATTATTGCTTGGGGGCTCTTTTGTTTTTCCTGTTGTCTCTTTTGCTGTACAGAAACTTTTCAGTTTGATGTAGTCCCAGCTGTTTATGTCTTCCTTCTGTTGTTGCACATATACATGTGTCAAAATGGATTTTTAAATTGTAACCCTTGAAGTGTTTTGCCCAGGTTCTCCTCTATGTATTTTATTGTTTAAGGTCTTATGTCCAAGTCTCTTATCCAGTTTGCATTAGTTTTTGTACATGATGTGAGGTTGGTATCCTGGTTCGTGTTTTTGCATGTCTTGGTCCAGTTTTCCTAACACTAATTATTGAATAGACTGTCCTTGTTCCAATGTAATTTTTTTACTCCTTTGTCAAAGATTAGTTGACTATATATGTGGAGCTTTATTTCAGAGGATTCAGTGTGTTTCATTGGTCTGATTGTCTGTTTTTGTACTAGTACCAAACTGTTTTAATTATGATGGTTTTGTAGTATACTTTGAATTCTGGATAGTAATACCTCCATTCTCTCTTTTTCTGGTCAGGAGGCTTTTTGATCATCGAGGTCTTTGTTATTCCATATGAATTTCAGTAATTTCTGTTTCATCTCTGAAGACTGTCTATGGAATTTTTATGGGATTACAATGAATGTGTAGTTTGCTTTTGGTAGGATGGCCATTTTAATGATGTTTATTCTTCCAATCCATGAGCAGCGAATGTCTCTCCATTCCCTTATATCTTCTATCTCTTTTAGCAGTGTGTTTTGATGTTTTCTTTCTATAGCTCTTTCACGTGTTTTGTAAGGTTTATCCTCAGGTATTTTTTTGTTTGGTGCTATAGTAACTGGGATAGCTTTTTAATTTCTTCATCTTCTGCTTGACTTTTTGTGTATAGGAAAGCTACTCTCTTCTGTTTGTTCATGTTGTAACTGGCTACTTTACTGAACTGGTTGATTGTTTCAAGAAGTTTTTCTGGGTGCTTTTTTTTGGATTCTCTACATAAAGAATAATATCATCTGCACATAATGAGAGCTTTTGTTTCTCTTTCCCTATTTGTACTTCTTATATGAAATTCTCTTATCTTATTGCCCTTACTAGAACTTCCAGTACAATGTTAAAAAGTAGTGGGGATATTGGATATTGACTGGTTCCAATCTTAATTGGAATGACTTTAGTTTTTCCTTTTTTAAGATGATGTTTGCTGTAGGTTTGTCATAGATGGCTTTTATGATGTTAGGATATGTTCCTTTTATCCCCAGATTTTCAAGAGCTTTTTTGATAAATGGGTGTTGACTTTTACCAGATGATTTGTCTGTATCTATTGATATGGCCATATGGTTTTTGGTTTTCTCCTTATTGATGCGGTGGATTATATTAATTGATTCTTGAATGTTGAACCTTCCCTGTGCCCCTGGGATGAATCTCACTTGGTCATGGTGAATAATGCTTTTTATACATCGTTGGACTCGATTTTCCAAATTTTTTTAAAATTTTTGCATCCACGTTCATTAGGGAAATTGGTCTATAGCTTTCTTTCTTCATGCTGTCCTTATTTGGTTTTGGTGTGAGTGTGATGTTTGCTTCATAGAATGTGTTTGGCAGTTTTCCTTCTTTCTTAATTTTTTTGAAAACCTTTTAGTAGTACAGTCATTATCTCCTCTTTGTATGTCTGGTAGAATTCATTTGTGAAGCCATCTGGTGCTGGGATTTTGTTTTTAGTAGAGTTTTGATAACTGCATCAATTTCACTGCTTGTGATTGGTTTGTTTAAGTTGTCTACTTTTTTCTTTAGTTTTGGGTGGTTGCATCTTTCCAAGAATCTGTCCATCTCATCCAGGTTGTTGTATTTGTTTGCCTATAGGTGTTCATAGTCATATTTGATTATTGTAAATATGATTTTAAACCCCCGCCCTAAAGACTGAAACCTGAAGTATTAACCACTAGAGCTACAATTTGGCTTGAGATGCAGGCATCTCAAGGTCGAAGGAGATTCAACTAGGCCTTTGTAGAACTTTTACTAGCTTTGGATATCTCAGGCCAGGGTGTGTGGGGGGGACAGCTGAAAGCAAGATACAAATGGACACACACAGCTGCTTGCCCTTCCCTTAAATGGGAGAATAACAGCTTGTGCCAAAGAAAAGAACTTATCCAAGGTGAAAAGGCCAAGTCCCATGGAGGAAATATTTCTTAGGGATGTCCAGAGTGTCACAAATTGTATTTTATGCCAATTTTGGAAATAAATATTTGTTAGTTTTCATAGATACCTTTTTAGAACTGGTAGAAGCTTTTCCAATCAGAAGGAAGGAGCAAAGATTGAGGTTAAAAAAAAATCACAGTGGAAATAGCACCTTGATTGGGAATTTCCCTCACAACTGAATCTGATAATCGGCCAGAATTTTCAGCCAGTGTTTCATAGGCTGTTGACCGAGCTCTGGGAACAGATTGGAAACTGCATTGTGCATACAGGCCTCAGAGCCCCGGACAGGTAGAGAGGATTAATCCGACATTTAAGGAGACCCTGATCAAATGAACCATGGAAACTGGCCCTGGGTGGGTGAGTCTTTTGTCTTTTGCTCTTCTGAGGGTCTCGTGTTCCCCTTGTGTTAAAAAAGATATACCCACTTGAAATTATTTTTGGGAAACCTCCTCCTTTGGCTCCGGTTCACTTGCCAGATGTTAAGCTGGAAAATCCTACTGACATTTTCTGATGGCTCCAGCAATTGCAGCCCTTGTTACATGCCATTTGGGAGGCATTAAGATGAGTGGCAGCAGTCCCTAAAGCCAATCTTGATAAAGAGGCATTGTCACGTGTAACCTCCCCTGGTGAATGGGTGCTGGTAAAGAGACACAACCCACACACCCTGGAACCATGTAGAAAGGGCCATTTGTTGTTGTTTTATCCACCCCAACTGCAGTAAGGTTGCCAGCTTGAAACCGTGGATTCACTGGTCACAACTAAAGAAAGTTGTGGCTCTACCACTCCAAACCCAGTGGAAGATTTCATGCCCCGTCAACAATGACCTGCTACGGATCAAGTTAACCCAGTGTCCTGAGCTGTTGGGGATTTACCTGCTACTGGTGCCAACACTGGCAACAAGACTCAGCGACCCCCACCTGATCCTGAACTATACTTGGACAATTAGCAGAATGACTTGTGAGTTGTTTACTCGCCCTGGCTCACAAGTGTAGTCACGGCCATTATTGTGGTCCACTTTGCCTGCTTCTTTCCCTACTGATTTTTGTCCCTGTCTTTTGAGGAAAGCAGTGACTTTTGTAATGGCTAGGTTCAATAGTCTCAAGCCAATGCTTTTAAAACAGCAAAATGAAAAATTGCAGTCAATAGATATCTTTAAAAATTTGGTCTGATGACCTCATATTCCCAAACACAGAGGAATGTCAAAATGAGTTTAATCTACCCTCAGGACTGAAACCTAAAGTGTTAACCACTTGGCCTAAAAAGTTGACTTGAGATGCAGGCATCGCAAGCTCGAAGGCGACTCAACTAGGTCTTTGTAAACCTTTTCCTAGCTTTTGCTAACTCAGGCCAGGCTGTGTGTGTGGGAAAGCTAAAAGCAGGATAGCAAATGAACACAGCTGCTTACCCTTTTCTTAACTGGGAGACAGAAAAGAACTTATCCAAGGTGAAAAGGCCTAGTCCCATGGAGGTATTATTTCTTTAGGGATGTCTAGTTTGTCACAAATTGTTTTTGATTCCAATTTTGTGTATTCTATGCCAGTTTTGTACCATTCTTGTTTTTGCCTTTATTATTGGCAAAAAAAGTTCCTACTATTTTAATCTTTGTATATTTGTTAATATTTGCCTTATGTCCCAATATGTGGCCAACTTTTGAGAATGAAACATGTGCATTTGTAAAGAATATGTATTCCTTTCTTTGGGGTGAGATGTCCTGTAGATATCTATTAGGTCCATATGGTCTGGATCTTCATTTAGTGCTTTTGTGTTTTATTTTTTTTCTTGTTGATCACTTCTTTGGTGAGAGTGGTGTGTTGAAATCACCTACTACATATGTATGTTCACCGATGCCTGTTTTCAATGCTAGTAGAAGTTGTCTGATGAATTTTGGTGCACCCTCATTTGGTGAGTATATGTTAATTATTGTTATGTCTTTGTTATGTATTGACCCTTGTATTAATATATAGTATCCTTCTTTATCCCTTTTCACCTTTTTCACCTTAAAGTCTACTTTATCTTCTATTAGTGTGGCTACTCCTGCTTTCTTTTGGGGGCCCATTATTTGCAGAACTTGTTTCCAGCCCTTTTCTTTTAGTCTGTGCTTATCTTTTGTGCTGAAGTGTTATTTCTTGCAGGCTGCAGAATGTTGGCTTTTGTTTTGTGATCCTCTCTGCTACTCTGTGTGTTTTGATTGCTGGATTTAAACCATTGACATTTAGGGTGATGGTTAATAGTTGCTGTTCTGGTGTTGACTTTTGGAAGGTCATTTTCAGGCTAGGGTTTCCTTTTTTTTTCTATTACTGATATTTGAGATTGTGAAGTCAGTGTTTTGGTTGTCATTTTGAGGTTCTGATTAGCTTTCTTGCTTTGATCATTCTGTTTATTTCTCTTGGTTTTAATCATAGGGCTTCTTGGAAGATTTCTTGGAGTGGTGGTTTAGTGGTAGCAAATTTCTGGATGCTTTGCTTGTCTGAGAAGGTTTATATTCTCCCTTCGTAGAGGAATGAAAGCTTTGCAGGGTAAAGTATTCTTGGCTGGCATGTTTTGTCTTGGAGTTTTTTGAAGATATGACTCCATGATTTCCTTGCTTGAAGTTAAGCAAGGAGAGCATAGTGTCTTTTCAGAGAAGTCTGAGGTCAGTCTAATTTGTATGTTATCTGTTTCTTCTCTCTAGCCAGTTTCATTATTTTTTCCTTATCCTGGACACATGGGAGTTATACAATAATGTGTCCTACTGTGATTTTTCTTACATTGCTGTAGTTTGGTATTCTTTTGGCTTCCTGGATGTCACATTTCATTTCATCCTTCACGATTGTGAAGTTTTCCTCCATTATTTCTTTAAATAGCCTTTCAGTACCCATGTGTCTCTCTTCTCCTTCTGGGAAACCCGTAACTGTTACGTTTCCTTTCTTGAAGGAATCGGACAGATCTCTGAGTATTTCTATTTTCTTACATTGTGTTTCTCTTTCTCTGTCTTTTTCTTCCTCTCCATGTTGGTGTCCTCAAGGGTGCCTATTCATTCTTCAGTTTCATCCAGTCTGCTTTATTAACTTTTCGATTTTTTAGCTCTTCTTTTGCTCTCTTTTAGATCCTGGGTTTCTTTCTGATTCTTGTTTAGGTGTTCATTTTATTATTCAATTCTTCAATTATTTTAATTTTGTTGATGTTTTCTTTCTTAATTTTTTCCATTTCTTCTTCTAACTTGTTCAGTTTCTCTGCCTTGCTCACTTCTTTTTCTTTGTTTTTTTCTAATTCTTCCCTTAACTCTTTCTATGCTTGTAACATGCATAGGTTCAGTTCCTTGTCTAGGAGGTAGCATGTTTCTTTAATGTTGTCTTTGTTGATTTCTAGAGTTTTTCTTTCTTTTGATGGTGTATGGGTTTGTATGGCATTTGCAGTAGTGTTTGCCTTTTTCCTCCTTTCTGTGCTTTACTTTCATACTTCTTCCAAATATTGAGCGACTATGTCTCTAATATTGGCCGGCATGATGATTCGGGTCTTACAATTTGTAGTTGATATTGCCTTTCTGTCTATGTAGCTGAGGTGAGTAATTTTTTGTTTCTTTGGCTGATTTGGGTGGTCGGTTCCTTTTCCCAGAGCCTGGGTGATAGATGGGTGTGTTTACTATGATACACTTTGTCTTCTTTTCTGGTAATTTTTTACTTTGTATTCTGCTGGGACAATAAGTCAATTCTGCATTCCCCTTGGAGTAGCTCAATCAGTAGGTAGTATAGTGCTCTCTTGTGATTCTTTTTGGTTGAAGCGTATAGGTGCCTTTTGTTGTTGTTCTTTTAGTCTTTAGCCCCTCTGTGGGGTTATTTTGACCGCTTTGCAGCTCAGGCATGCTGGTCTCTATCGGGATCATTAGGCTGCTGAGCAAAGCCTCTTCCCCCAGCTGGGGGCTGGTCTGAAAGTGATGCCTTCCTGACTGATTCGACACAAAAACCTGTCTTTAATGTTTTTAATTTTAATTTAAAGGAATGAATTTGCAATGTTTTTTCTTCTGGAGACAGTTCCAGAAGAAGTTCCCAATTTAGCTTCTTTATAGGTGACTTTAAAACTCAATTTTAGAAGTTTAGGGAGACAGAATGATCAACTAAATATTCTCATGTAAGAGATGAGGTAGCACAGATCTTGTGAGAGTCAGTGTCATGTTCAAAGTCAAAGTCACTCAGCTAGTCAAAGTCAAAGTCAATACTGAAAGTAGCTCAACTGGTTTCCAATTGCACAAATCCCCAGGTATTCCATGCTCTTTGACTCTACCGCTAAAGTTAGGGGCCAAAGAATTCAACAAAAGCATTGAACAGTTATGTTTCTGACCTGCCATCCTTAGGATCGAGGAAACATCAACTGAGGTCACAAGGAATGAGGAGGCTATCCTCAAAGATATCTCAGTTTATGACACCAAAAGTGCATGTGTCCAGTCATACTGTTCACTTACACTGGTCATTGGTCACTTGTGATGATCCAGATTTCTTTACTGTAGCTCCATGGCAAACCCACCTGATCTGACCAGGTGGTAGTAAGCTTGGTGGGAGAATGATGTCATAAAGCAGGAATTTTCAAGGTACAAACTTGTGTCATTCTTCTGCGCTCCATTTTTTCTTTTGATCAGAGGTCGTGTTTCTGAGACAATGGCTGTTACTTCCAACTACAGGGATTGTCATTTTCATGCACTCTGTTCACAAAATGGACTCTCCATTGGGTGTAAACACCAGACAGCAGGAAGATTACTAATACAGACTTTTTCTCTTCCTGCATTGGCTTACAGTTCTCTTGTCCAAATCTGTTCCCTCTGGCTCCTTGGCTATGGAGGTCTCTAGCCAGCTGATTCTGTTAACTCCTTTATATGTGAGAAGCATTGGGATTGCCTTCCCTCTTCCTTCTCACATAAGTGTATCCAGTATGGCAGTTACTGTTCCGCCCCATTCCTTGCAAGCAGCCACTGTAGAATTGCACTTGTAGGATTTTCTGTCATTTTGGGGTGCAAGACCAGGCAAAAAGAAGGGTAGAATACTTATGAAAATAAGAGGATATTAGTGGCAAATAGAGAACAAGCAAGGTAAAGTGTACAAGAAAAAGGAATTCAGGTGAAATTTTTGTTTTCTGTGTGGATTAATGGATACCATTTAGCTTGTATTAACAGAATAAACATTTCAGTCTGTTTTTTTTTTATTAATTTGTTCTTTAGATCACAACCTCTTTAGGTGTTTTTTTTATATACCTCCCCCTCCCTCCTCCCTCTTGAGCCCCTTCCATTCTCTCAAACTCCAATCTTTTGTTGTTTACTAGTTGTGTATTGTTGGGACCAGGCGAACCTTGCTGGTAGGTTTTCAGTCTTAAGTTTGTGTTGGGTGGCCAGTCTTTATTCATTTGTGATCTGTCCATGTTATCTCGCTGCAGGCAGTCTTTTCCAATCCCATCTCCATTGTTTTGAAGCTTTAACTTATGACTTTGGTGTCAGATTTAGGGGGGTCTCGCCCCCAGCCAGTGTTGGTCAAGAAGTTCTCTGTGAATACAGGCATCTATGAATGGCTTTTGAAGATCATCTCTTCTGCTCAATTTTCAGTTTTGATGTGGGGCCGGTTACCCCAACTTTGGTCTTCCTCTCCTCTTCTGTAGTTTAGGGAGGGTGTATTGCTCTCCTTGAAGGCATCTCCAAAATGAGGTCCTGGGTCTTCTTGGGCCAGTGAGCTCATAAGTATGCATGGTGACCTCGTGTCTCTACAGTTGATTCTCTTGTGTCGCATGCACTGGTTCTCTTTGGTCCCTCTGCTGTGTTCATCTCAGGGTTATGAGCTATATTTTTGCAGGATCCCTCACCTGCTCTATGTTGGGGTCTGTATTGTGCATGTTCTTGATCCTCTGAAGTTTAGCTGGAGTTAGAACGAAATGGATGGAGTCCCACCTCCTCCCTGCCCCACTTGCCCATGTGCTGGTACTTCCCTGTGCGGGAGCTGGCCGGGATGGACAAGCCTGTGCCCTCCAGTGCTCCCCTTGGGCTAGAAGCAGAGGGCAACTAGCTCTGCCATCCGAGCTGCAGGTGCGTGCCCTGTGTATCATCCACCCGCTGATGGGTGGGTCCACCATAACCCCCAACCCATCCCCCCTTGGGGCTCTCCAGCTGGGGGCTTACCCAGGAACCTTGACCCCCTTTGTTCCCCGCTGGCAAGGGAACACGACGGCCAGGGACCCGGGAACTCAGGCTGCCCTGCTGTGTCTATCTGCTGCTTGAGGGACTCCTTCAAACTGTTTTTAATACCGCTCTATAGTACAAAATCTGCCATGAATTTTACATCCAAAGAAAATAGTCTTAAGTAGACTTTTCTCATTTGTTTTATGTTAACTCATTTATATCATGTCTTGCCACATTTATAGAATATAAATCATCTTATTTTATTTTATCTTAGTTTTTGAGATGAGAGTAGGTTTCATTATGTTGCCCAGGTACTCCCGAACCAGTGTACTCAGTGATGCCCAGCCTGAGCCTCCCAAGACTGGTATCACAGGTGCATGATACCATGCAAAGCCAGCATATAGATCATTTTAAAATGCCTTGGTTTATGTTTTTATCCCAGTATATTTTTTAAGGAATCCAGCATTGTTAGACATATCTCCTTTTTCTTCATGATTATTTTGAAATATCAAGAATTATTCTGATAGATTTCGTGAACAGAGTCTTCAAATTAAAAAAGGGTCTTTGCCAAAGGCAGTGTGGTGAGCTCCACTGTGCATCCAAGGGTCAGGAACAGTGTCTGTATTCAGCGTGGCCTGCCCGGATGGGCTCTGGTTTGGATCCCCTGGTTAGTGCAGTTCTCATGCCTACTCTTCTGATTGTGATAATGTTGAGTAAGGGTTGAATTACTAGATTTGGAATATGAAATAAACTGGCTTGGGGGAAAAATTCTATGGATATAATTCTTTTCTGGTGTACGTTTTTGAAATTGTAGCTGGATTAGTCCACCAGGAGATATTTCTAGAGTCAATGAATAGGAGGCTCAGAGCCCACAAGAGTACAGTTCATAGATGGCACCTACAGAGAAACCTCATTTATTTACAGGGTTATGTTTCCTCTTTCTTCTCATAATGCTTATGGCATGAATTATGAAATAGGAGCATTTTTAGTGATGGGGAGTGACACTTGCCTGGGATGTAATTGTGAAAGTTGTTCCATATAAAATGCTTCTTTTCTTAAAGTTCATACTTCCCCCCCCCCCTTTCTTTTAGAGACTTGGTCTCGCAGTGTTGCCCAGGGAATCACAGTATCAGGATGCCCATGTTACCTCAGATTCAAGGGCTCCCAAGTCTCCCATTTAGCTGGGATAAAAGGCGCATGCTGCCACTCGCCCTATTTTTTGAGACTGATATGACATAACCAGGCCTATCACTGACAGGCCTAAGCCTTGCTACTATGGCAGTGGTCATTTTCAGCCCAAAAATTTCCCAGCTTCAGGAAATCAGGTACAAGCTTGCCCCGATCAATCAGAGAGGGACAAGCTCGCTTGACTGGTTGTCCAATGGAGACCAGCCAACCAGAAAATGAACCATTGGCACCAGACACTGCCAGGACCTAAAAACTGTATAAAAGACTGGGCTCCGGGAACAGAGGGGTTCAGCCTCCATGTCATAATGGCACCAAAGATGTGGTAGACAAGGTTGAAAGTTGATAGAAGACACCAGAGTGCCTCCTCCTGTTACCCGAAGCTTTCACCGGAGTCTGTGCAATGTCTCCATAGCAAAACTCACCTGGGAGCCCAGAAAATGACCCACATACTGAGCACCACCAAGGTGGTCTTCCAAGGGGCTCACTGCCTGGCACAAGATACTGTAGCAGCCTGCAGGCCATGTCAGCTCGTACAACCTCAATGTTCGGGTGGGCAGATGGGACCCGTCGTGGGGTGAGTACCCCGGGGATTACTGGAGGTGGACTTTACGGAACTCAACCCTGCAAATATCTTCTAGCTGTAAATATCTTCTAGCCTTTGTCGAAACCTTCTCTGGGTGGGTGGAGGCTTTCCCTACAAAACAGGAAACAGCGACTTCAGTGGCAAAAGTCTTGCTAGGAAAAATGTTTCCCAGGTTCGGGACTCCTCAATTTATAGGTTTAGATAATGGCCTTAGTGGTTCCAGTTGTAGTGGGGGCATTGGGGACAAAATGGAATTTCACTGTGCATACAGTCCCCAGAGTGCAGGGCAGGTAGAGCAGATGAATAGAGCCTTAAAAGAGACCTTGAGTAAATTGAGCCTGGAGACTGGGGGTGACTGGGAGGCTCTCCTTCCATTCTCTTTGCTCCACACTGGGAAATCTCCGTATAACTTGATCTGACACCCTATGAAATAATGTTCGGCCGCCCCCACCAGTGGTCCCCTTACACCCACAGGGTACAGAGTCTCGGGTGCCGACACCCCAGCAGATCTGACCTTGAGCTGCAAGCCTTCGGCGGGCCCAGGCCAAAATCTGGCCCTGGCTCAAGCCATCTATGAGAAGAGGATGGAGGTGTGGGGAGACCCGCATGCCTTCACCCCCGGTACTGGGTTTGGGTTCGAAGGCATCAACCCAAAACTCTAGAATGCAGGTGGAAGTGCTCTTATCAGATTATTTTTGTCACCCCAACTGCTCTCAAGGTCGACGGTGTGGCAGCTGAATCCACCTTACACTCGCACGCCATGTGTCTCAGACCGACCTAAGGACACTCCTCACAGACAGCGGACAGCAGCAGCAGACCAGACAGTCCTCTCAGGATCTGGCTGATCTGTCCAACTGCAAATCTCCATAGGAAACAAACGGAGAGATGAAAATAGCAGTGGCAATGGGGCAATCCTTTTCCTCTTCCTCAGGAGAGGGGTACTGCCCTGTATTACTTCAGAACAAGGGAGGATTAGACCTGCTCACATCTCTGGATGGAACTTGCCTGAATCTCAGGGAAGAGTGTAGTTTGTATGCCATTAAGTCAGGCATGAGCAGGGATAAGCTCAAACAGTTGCAGGAAGAACTTAAAAGGTGATGCAAGCAACCGGATAGTTGCCCTAGTTTTTCTTGGCCAACCAGAGGGATGGATGCCTTATCTACTTCGCATTAAGGGCCATTTTTTATGCTTCTGTTGGCCATAACCTCTGGGCCTTGCCTGCTTAACTGCTTGCTCATTTTCATGAGAGAACAAATCTCCTCAGTCCAAATCATGGTCCTCAGGCAGCACTACATGTCCTTACGTCAGGTAGACAGGCCAGAAGACTTACAACTAGCGTTAGGACAGAATTGTCCAACTCTGGGGTCAAAAAAAGGGGGGAAATGATGTGACACAGTGTGACCTAACTATCAGCGACAGGCCTAAGACTTGTTTCTATGGGAAGGGTCGTTTTCAGCCAAAAAATCTCCTGGCTCCAGGAAATCAGGAGCAAGCTTGCCTTCAACCAATCCAAGGGTGACAAGCTCACTTAACTGGTTGTCAGAGGGAGACCAGCCAACCGAAGATGACCTCGTGCACCTGACCACCTCCAGGACCTAAGAACTGTACAAAAGACTAGACTCAGGGGACAGAGGGGTGCAGCATCCATGTCCTGACGGGACCACTTAGGCAGTGGACCAGGCTGAAGGTGGACCCTAGCTTAAGCGTGTTAATAAAGCCTTTACTGTTCTCACATCGTGCCTGAAAGGAGGGAATTTATTCAAAACCCAAGTGGCAGATTTAACAATACAAGGACCCCCTGTGTGGCTATGGGGTCCTCTGGAACACACTGAAACAAGCTCTTCCCAGTCTCGGCCTCCTGTTCTAGCCTGGGTAAGAATAATAGCATTTAGAGCACATTATTATGTTAATTGATTTCTGGATGTTGAACCATCCATGAGGCCCTGGGATAAATCCCACTTGGTCACGGTGAATAATGCTTTTTATGCATCGCTGGATCCGATTTGCTAGTATTTTGTTTAAAATTTTTGTTAAAATTTTTCCTGATCCCACCTCCACCAAAGAAAACCATGGTGAACAGCGTCTCAAACATAAAAGTTCTCTTTATTACTAATCTGCTCAATCTACTACATGTATTCATCAATTTACTATGTTTTAAACTCTAAATAAATAACAAAATGTCTATCTATCTACGTGGGGAATCCCAGATCTCCTGTATATACCACCAACCCCTCTAGCAGCTCTCACATCCCGTAGCCATACTAGAGGGAAATGTCCATCTCTCTCTCCCTCTCGATGAAGGACTGCATCCTCCCCAGTGAGGTGCGCTGAACAGCATTCTCCCGCTCCCGCTGCGCCTGCCTCTTCATGGCCTCGCGCTCTGGCCTCTGCTCCTTCGTGATAGGCTTG